>JAQQSJ010003299.1:0-11679 GCA_028644305.1 Xerus rutilus
AAAGAAAGAAAATCTTGCGGAGGTTGGGTGCAATGTTGCATAACTCTAACACCAGGGGCTCAGGAGGCTCAGAAGGATTGCAAATTCAAAAGCTGGCCTCAGTAACTTAGCAAGGTCCTAGCAACTTAGAAAGACCCTTTCTAAAAATTAAAAAAATAATAATAAAAAATAAAAAGACTAGGAACGTAGCTCAGTGCCCCTTGGTTCAACCTCCTGTACAAAAAAGACAAAGAAAATCTTTCAGAAAAAAATTGGAAATTTAATTTTTAATGTTTTATTTCTGATTGAAAACCTTGAGTGTGTTTTTTAGTGTGTGAGATACTCTCACATTAGAAATAAAAGCCATAATAGGGTATGTGTATGAGGTGAAGTTTCTCCTTGGAAACTTTTAAATCTTGAAAACAAAAATGTTCTGAAAATTCATCATTGTTTAGTTTTAGTCCAAACCATGCAATGGGGCTTTAATTAGTTTTCAAAGTCTTCGTACAGAATAGAGTAGAAGCAGAAATAAATTTTTTAAAAGAGAAGTACAGACAGTGCTGAAATGCACAGCCTAATCTTCAAGAAATACTATATTCTAAGCACAATCTAGTGTTGTCTTATTGCTTTTGTCTCAGTTTGATTTAAAAATATGTTCCTTCCATTTTTCACAGAATATAAATAGCTTTAGAAATATAAAGTTAACTTTGAAAACTATAAGGCAACAGTGCTTTTTCTTTAAGAGTTCAAATTAGGTGTTTAAAGGGAAAGTGAATTTTTAAAAGTGTGTTTTTTTTAATCTTTCATCAAAGTATTTGCTATGCTATTTATTCACAGGTTATTAAAATAAGGTTCAAGGATGTGAATCTCAAATTGTAAAGCAGTTTTGGTCATCTCCCCATGAGCTCCTAGGGTATGTCCAACTCTTCACTTCTGTGTTACGAAGGGCAATGACACCTGGATATTAGAACATTAAATGAAGTTAAAAATGGCACAGGTGCTTGCAGGGCAGATTTGAAATGACTTTGGAAAATTATAGGTTTTAAATGCATCCTCCTGAAAATTTACTTTATAATAATTTTCTCAACTTAAGTTTGGATATGTAAGCATTATTTCCCAACTGACTATTAGTAATGACATCATACAATTTTTCAATGCATTAATTTGTTCTCAGACTGTTTTTATTTATTTATTTTTTAAATGTTTATTTTTTAGTTGTAGGTGACAGAATATCTTTATTTTATTTTTATGTGGTGCTGAGGATCGAACCCAGTGCCTTATGCGTGCTAGGCGAGCACGCTACCACTGCGCCATAATCCCAGCCCCTCTCAGACCATTTTTATAACCACTATCTCATTTTAATTTGTAGAACTCCTCACAAAAGTTGGGCCATTGTTTTTGTTCACATAAAGCATAAGAAAACTCATACAAATGTTAACTAACTTGAGCAAGTCTCCACTGATAGAAATAAAATATTTTCCCTGTGTACTCTGTTTTGTCTTGTGCATGCAAAACTTCAGTTTCATAGGTTATCACCTTTTAAAAAATATTTTTGTGATAAGGTTAAGCCAAGGTAGTGTTGTTTTGCCCTGGATGTGAAGGATTCTTTTCTATGGAAATCACTTTATTTTCTATACCTCAGTAATAGCTACTACCTCCACCTCTGTAGCTTGAAAATTTTCACTTCCATGGGCAGAACAAGGCAAACATTCTTGTTTTCTATGTTGCCAGTTGCATTACTCAGAATATTGTGATGGTCTAACCTAAGTAACTTTCTCCCAATACTACTGTCTATGTGACTTTGAGCTAACCAGAGTTTTTCCACCATATCCATGGAGGATTGGTTCCAGGACCCCATGAACATCAAAATTTGCTTGTCCTCAAGTCCCTTATATAAAATGGCACAGTGTTTACACTTAACCTACTCATACACTTATTATGCTCTAAATCATCTCTAGATTACTTACAATACCTAATACAATGCAAATACTGTATAAATAGTTACAATATTATTCTGTTTAGTCAATAGAAACAAAGAAACGAAAGCTTACACAAGTTCAGTGTAGATTTAATATTTTTGTTTCTGAATACTTTCATACCACAGTTGGTTAAATCAACAAATGTGGAATCCTGGGTTATAGAAAGAAGATCATACTTTTTTGTGTCTGTTTTCTTATCTATAAAAAAATAGTTACTTCATGAAGAGTTGCTTGTAAGAATTAAATGAATTAATATATGTAAAGCTTAATATATATTCATTATTATTATTAACTTTTAAATTTTAAACATATTAATCTTTAAGAACATTTTATTGTCTCACACATTTACACAAATTTTGTTATAAGACTCTCAAAACAATCATATGAAGTAAGTACTAATAGTAACTTTGAGATTATAGAGAGGTTCTGTAAATTTTCTAGGGTCACGTAACTAGTAAATGGTGGCCGTTGCATTAAAAGTCCAAGGATTCTGACTTCAGAGCCATGATCTTTAAGAGTTATAAACATAGTTAAGTGTATATTTCATGTCAGGTTCTCTCTACTCTCGACTTTCATACATGCAGTGAGATGACTTTTCATACTTATTTTATAAGGCTGTATGCATCAATTGAGATAAAATCTAGTTCTCAGTACTATATGAAAATATCTTTCTGATTCTTTTGCATTATTCCTTAGTTTGTGAAGACACAAATATGCCAACACACCCAAGGCAGTCTGGGAACTTTGTGGCTGTATTACATTAGTCAGCCAGGTGAATAAGCCAAAGTAGAGCAGAAACAATATAAAATTAGAATCTTCGCTACTGGGACACTTTTGAGAAAAGTCCTTTTGTGACTACTAAGATCCAAGTTTGTACTCAAGCTATACAACTGCCCTGTGAAACAGAAAATTGCACTCCACTTTTTTTTCATATTCCCTATTTTCTTATTAAATATTCTGATAGTCATACTCCAGTATTATAAATCCTTCATTTTAATAATTTATTTTAAAATTGATATGCTGCATAGGGTGAAAGCCTGTGCACTAGCTCTGTTCAGGACCCATAGGTCTTGATGCATATTGGTAAAATAATACTGAAGGGAGCTTACACTATTTAATAGCAAATTGTCTGTGATGGTGATCATGATTAAGGAAATGAACATTTATTTCCTCCATTATTTCATCTCTTTTAATTCTAGGATAAAATCTTACTATGTCACTGGAGAAGTACTTGATTATATCTAAGTAAGATGACAAAGCATCCTCCTTTACAACTGGGAAGCAGAAAAATAAAGTTGTTTCAGCATTACTTCCTGAATTAGGGCAGAGAGATAGCTTTAGTAATTTAATATTTTTCCCCTTTTAAGTAAAATGGGGTCATGATGCTACGTAATTATATTTTAAAATCTACTTTTATAGCAAATGTTGAGTATATTTTGAATTCTGTGAAGTTGCTTCCTTAAGAATTTCTTGGAATTCTTATTAGACCATCAGAGTATTCAATTCCTTCTGTTCACTTTGCTAACTGATGGGTCCCATAAATATTGAACCACATGAATTGTGCTGATTATAGTCTCTGTGCTTAGAATTCTTACCTTTAATTAAGTGGTGAGAATCATAAATTTTGGACTATGAATTGTCCAGGAAGTCACAGTTTAGAATGATTATCAACCAATCAGATCTGTAAATTTCCTTTTTTTATTTTGTGAAATGAAATGGAGCTGCTATATAACTCTACATGTGATAGATACAGAGTGTTTGCTAGTTTGGCCTTCTTTGTTTTTGTAAGCACTAATATTTTGGAAGATAAATAGCACTTGATGCATCATTTACTTTGATTGTTTTTAATTTCAAGATACTTTGGAAAATTTATTATACCATAAAGCTTGAGTTAGCTACAGCTTTTCTATTCTGATCCAAATAAGCAACAGTCATCAAAAACTTCAGTAATTCAGAAACACTGCGTCATGGCTATACCAACAAAACTCTTTCCAAATGGAACTAATTATTGATTATCCCCAGGGCTTCTGAGTTAATTATGCCCTCAGCCCTGCAGAGTTTTTGCAGTGGCAGGTTCAATTTACTTAATAAAAGTATTGCTTGGTGAGATTTACAGATGAGTCAATTAGATAGTCATTAATTGGGTAGCCATTGGAAATGGGGTGTTGCCCAGTTGGGAAATGGTCTACTCTGATGACTGATGTATATTAATGCCAGCATTAATGACCTTTGAGTCTTTCCCCATGTATCTAAGGGAAAGCAAATTAACGAGCCATTCAAGAAAAAAATAGATTTTGCTGAACTGGTATGTTTTATAGGAGAAAGATTAAAATTGCTCATTAAGTGTATTAAAACCACCAAATTTGATAGTAATAGCTATTGCTATAATTAACTAAATAAAATTAAATGCTGGAGATTTCATAATGAATAGTCATAGTATCATACCATAAATATTTTCATTAAGTAGGTGAATTTAATCCCTTTGAGTATTTTTCATTGTGATTTTCAAAATTATAAAGAATTAAAAAAAACAATTTAATATATGCAATTATTAAATAAATTATATAAATAGTGTTAAGGAGCTTACTGAAAGGAAAACATTTTTTAAGGGGTAATTGGAAAATTAAAGAATGTTCACTTCTTTGAGCACATGATAATTAAATAGAATTATACCATGTCCTATTTGTGAAACTTATCTCAAATTGTTATTATACTTTGCTGAGTATATTTTAATCTCTATATTACTGCAATTAATTTAAAGAAGCATAACTGACTTTCAAGAAAATGTTTGTAGTTTGTGTATTTATACTCTATAGAAACATATAATCAAAAAATGAATTAGAAGAGAATATATTCAGAAAATATATGACAGCTTGAAATATATGTAAAAATAAACTTATTTGTTCAAAATGCCATATTTTGTGTCTTGGAATCCTTTCCAATTTCTTTGTGAGATGCAAAGAAATAGGTTTTATATATGCAATCCAGCAATCTAATATAATTATGTGCAAGCATGAGTAAGAAATTAAGAAAGCTTAGCTCAATGTATTATTTGGGATATTACAATGTAATATTATGCAATATTAATATTACATAAAAAAGGATATAGAATTGAGGCACAACCTCTTTGCAGAAGCCTATAGAATTGGTTCTTAATTGTTTCTAAAACCATTCATAATTGCTCTGAGACTTTTTTTTCCTTCATACATGCCATCGATGGCTGCAGATTTATAGCAATCTCAGTAAATATAGCAGCAATATTTCCTAAAGTATGTTTCGCTGAACACTAATGCCAATGATAAATGATGGAAGAAAATGATGTGGTCAAGTCAGTCTGAGAAACACTGAGTTAAATATAAATTAAATTTATTTCTTACAGGGCTTCTTCAGACTATGCAGGTATCTATGGAGAATTTTTAATAGGTTGATATGTTGAATTATCTATCAAAAATGATTGGGTCGTGTAACTTCTTGAGTTTTTCATAACATTCTTTATTATGCAAATGTTCCAGGGAAAACATTTATAGAAATCAATTTAGGAGTAATTTTGAAAATCTCTTCTAACTAAACATATAGAATTCAAATTGCGACATTGGATTGTCTCTAGAATCTTTAAATTTGAAATTCTGTGTAAGTATATGATACCTGTTACATACCAAATACTAGAAATGAAGTATAAGGTGATTAAAATGTAATAAAATTAATTCCACGAATCAGATTTTGAATGAGGATGCTGTTAAAATGGTACGTCTAGGAGAAGACTCCATCATCATCCCCCTACCTGACTACACCTCTGGATAACCACTTCCTTAAATCCAATGTCATTGTTTTTTTTCTTTTCAAAATATTTTTATTGTATAAGAAATGTATTTTCAAGCAATGTTTGTTTTTGCTTTGAAGAAAATCATTATATATGAACATTTATAAATTTCTGATTCATCTATATTGTCATTGTATATCTCTCATTCATTCATTCTTATTGCTATGCAGATATCACTATGAGAATAATTATGTTTATTCAGAAATCTTCAATCATCAATTCTTGAGTTGTCCACATCTTTTTAAAATATTAAAGGCAGAATTATATTTGATTACTTTGTATTTTCCTTTGTTTTATAAATGATTTATTAAAAATACAATATCAAATGTTATAGCAAATATACCTTCTTCAGGGATCCTACAGTTTTGTAGAATATAAAATCATGCAGAAAATTAGCTTGATATGATGGGATTATATTTCTGTCTACAATATCATGAAGGACGAGTGATTATTCTGATTTAGGGAGATAATAAGTAACAATATGACATGTGAGCTTGTTCTTATGGGGAATTTTCATTATACTGGGTAGAGAAACCAGAAGAAAAAGGTTCAATAGGAATAAATACAATCAGTTCTATAGAGCAGGTAGATAGACAAATTGTGAAAATGAATTAGAGTGGAAATAAATCTAAAGGAAAATTATACTCATGAGAGAAGGTATAAGTAAAAAACATCATATAAATTAATTTTTGTTACAGTATTCATATAAAATAATTTTACTGCTTATTATGGTTTGGATATGAGGTATTTCCCCAAAGCTCCTGTGTTAATACAGGAGATGAATTGATTAGATAATGAGACATATAACCTAACCAGTGGATTCAGACATTTGATGGATTAATCAGTTTAAAGGACTATAGTACTGAGGGGTAACTATAGGCATTTATAGTTTTTTATTTCTTTATCTCTTATTTCTTTATCTCTTATTTCTTTATCTCTGCTTCTGAAGCGTGATGAGCTGAGCAGCTTCCCTCAACCACACTCTTCTGCCACAATGTTCTACCTCACCTCAGGCCCAAAGCAAAGGAGACTGCAAAATATTGACCAAACCTCTGAAACTGTGAACCCTTCAAAACTTTTCTTCCTCTAAATTGTTCTTCAGCACTTCCATCACAGCAAGGGCCTGACTAATGCATTACTCTAATTTTAAAATCATCTGTGTTGCACCATTTTTTCAGGCATACCACTATTAGCCATCAGGGTCAGATAATATTATGCCATGGAGACCTGTCTTGAAATTACCGTTATCTCACAGAATCCCTATCCTCTTCCAACTGGACATCCTCCTTTTGAAGCAACCAAATGTTTATAAATATTCCAAATATTCTTGTCCTCTGAGAGACATAATTGCCCTTCTTGATAACTACTACTCTATTAACAAACTCTATAAAGTTTTAGCAAAATATTAGAAGAAGAAAATCACCTGATAATCAACTACTCAGCAGTGAATAATTGAGTTAGTGCAAAAAGGGTCTCCAAAAATTATAGGCATCAGTGAAAAAAGGAGGAGGAGAAGAGGAGGAAGAGGAGAAGCAAACCGAACAAGTCTAGGGAAAACACATGTGGAAACAGGAGGAGCATTAGTTAAACCCATGAAAAGTTAGCAGTGACTTTCAAAAAATGTTTTATGACTGTAATGAAGTAGAATTTTGAGAACAAGAAAGGTGGCAGTCTGTCTTATTATATGATTTTTATGCTTCCTCTATGGCTACAATTCTCTAATTCTAACTACTATAGGACTTATTAAAACATGCTGGGTTTTTGTTGTTGTTGTTGTTGTTGTTGTTCCCCTTCCTCAATTCCTTCAGTGTTCTCTGTTGTCTTGGAGACAATTTGTAAGCCAGATATTGCAATAATTTTAACTCTGCCTAATTTCCTAAACTCAGTTTTGCTGCACTTCCTACACCCTATGTCCTCTTCAGCAAAACTAAAGGACTTAAACTATAATATATGCTTTGTGCACTCACCCCTCTAACTCTTTCTCAATCTCTCTGGGTGGTAAACACTGGCCCTCAACAATCTACCGTTAAAGCAAAATCAAATAAATGTGTAAAATAATATTCATTTTAAAGACTCTTACACAGTAGTAAGAGATATACAAAACAAACAAACAAAAAACAAAAGTATGACAGGGCAAAGGAAACCCAAAGTGCAGGAAGGGAATGCAGTATAAATGGTTCAAGTAGCCTCACTGAGAAGTATTTGGACATATTCTTTAAGGAATCATGGAACTGACCCATGCACTTAGAGGGTGGATATTTCAGGCAAAGTCAAAGCCAGTGCAAACAGTTGAAAGCTAATGTTTGTCTAACATGTCCATGGGACAGTTAGGTTTGGAAGCAACAAAAGCATGAAAAGAGTAGTAGATGAGAAAACCTGTCATGATGGAGGCCATTTTAGGCCATTTTAATGTCTTGCCTTTTACTCTGTGAGTAATGGGATACATTTGGAAAGTTTGAGCAAAGTAATGTTACAATCTCACATTTTAATAGGAGCTCAGGAGCCACTCTCTTCAGGGTGCCGTGGGATGGAAAAAGTTGTAAACAAAATATTCAAACATACAGTGGTCCAGGTTAGACTTGCTGGTGAATCAAACCAAGGTAATAAAGGGCAAAATGAAGTGTCATTAGAATGTGAATAGATTTTTTTTGTATGTATTAATCCATTTTACTTTTAGCTGACATACCTTTGCTATTTTGATTGTTTCCATGGAAGGTTACAATATACATGTTTGATTTATTAAAGTCTGCTATAAATTAGTACTTTTACCACCTCCCAGATGTAGAAGTAAAACAAGAACTTATAACTCTCTTATTGCATATAATCTCTCCTATTACTTATTATATTCATTTTAAATTTGCATATATTTTAAACCTGTCAAAACCTTTCTATTGCTTTAGTCAATGTTATTCATTTATTCATGTATCTTCTTTCTAGTATTTCTCCTTCCTTCTTGTTTTACTATATTTTTATCTAGGATAATATTCCTTTTGTTTTTAAGAATTTTCTTTGATATTTCTTTTGGCTTAGTCTTTTGGCAAAACGTCTTTTAGCTTTTATCTATACACATGCTTACATAGCTACAATTTGCTGCAGGATAATTTTCAAGAGATCTAGAATCAAGTGTTGAATGTTTTTTTCCACATATGTTGAAGCTAAAGAGAAAAGGAATTTAAGAAAGGGTTTTCTGGGAAAAGAAAGGAGACAAATGGAGTCAAGGAAGACAGGCAGAAAAGAAGGCAGGACCTAGTGAAGTACTGGGAAATGAAATTTCCTAAATTATGCTATGTCCATGTATGAATATACCACATGAATCCTACTTGCATATATAATAATAATGTACTAATTAAAAATTAATAGAAGGGACATTAATAGGTAGAGGAAGGGGTAAGGAGAAGGGAGAAAGTGGAGGCACCTGGGGAATGAGATGGATCAAGTGCATGTATGAATACATCGTAATTAATCCTCCTATTATGGAAAATTACAATGCACCAAAACAAGAGATTTACAGTCTAAGAGAGCAAGCATTTTCTTTCAGAGTTCATTTGTTCTTTTTCTTTTATTTTTGTTTCTGTTGTTAATATTGTAAAATTAGCTTTTGTCTTTTTTCTTTATAGTATATATTTTTGTTTCTCTTGCTGGTGTTTAACAGGGATTTTCTGATATGTCAGCAGGTATTGTTATTTTTTCTTCTTGATTTTATAAAGCTTCCTTAATTTGTGATTTACTTACTTACTTATGCCAGTTTTGATAAGTCTGTTTTTTATTGCTTTGCACTTTATCTCTTACCCCTGCCAAACACTGCAGTCACATATGTTACAGTTCAACACGTTCCATGTGTTAGCTATTTCTCATACTTCCTTTTCTTCTAGGGCTTCATATTATAAATCTATATACTGTCCTAAAGGCAGTTTACAAATTCCATATTCTGGGTTAAATGTGTGGATGAATCTATCTGTTAAATGATTTATTGCAATTATTGTAATTTTCAATTTTGGAATACTGCATTTTCTGTTTTTGTAATTATTCTATTCGCTGGTGATTTTCTGTATCTTGACATCTACTTTAGGAACCATATTAGTCACAATCAATCATTTTCAAATTTATGTGTGACAAAAGCTAGGCCAAAAATCACTGAAGAATTTTTTCTTGTTAATTTGGATTCTTTTCATTTATTTTTTGTTTCTGTTAGTTTATTTTGATTTTACAAGAGAGAGAGAGTGTGTGTGTGAGAGAGAGGGAGAAAGAGAGAGAGAGAAAGTCTGGTAAGTTTTGATTTTATGTCAGAAATTGTGTTTGAAAGATTGCAAAGATTCAGAATGATACTATTTTCTTCCAGAAAGGATGTAATTTTTGTTTCTTTTTTTTCAGACAACTAAAGAAAAATTGATCAACTTGATCACATCATCAGGATTTGATATGACTTAAGACTAAATTTCAATCATACTTGGGAGTTTTTTTTTTTGTTTCCAATTTGCATTTATTCCTAGACTATTTCAGAAGTCTGAAATAAAAACCTGTGATATTTTCAAAGTATCTAGTTTTTGGTGGAATTCAAATATATTTTTGCCCTTTCTTTTTAGATCTATGAAATTCCACTGAATTCTGAATTGCTATTTTTTGCTTCTTATCCAACCCTTTGAAGGAGGTGCAAAGACTTCAGCCCTTCAGACTTTTGAGGGAACAAAGAAGCAATAAGCAAAGTGGATGAGATTGTTCTGGTCATGAGGGGAAATTACAAAAATTAGAAACTGACATTTGATATTTATAATGGCAAATTCCTCCAAGGAAAAAATGCAATTCAGTATTTCCTTTCGAATATCCACTTCTCCCCTGGATTCTGGCTGAATCAAATGTTCCCTGGCACCTAAAAATCTGTGTGTTTGTGTGTGTGTGTGTGTGTGATAAAATACATTTTGTACTTTATCAATTTTTTAATTGTTATTATGGGGGACTTATTTTCTGATGTAGGCTATTGTATCACAACTGGAAGAAGTCAGTTTGGAATTTAGGATTTTTTTGTTTTTTGATACAAAAGATTGAACCCAGGGGTGCAGGGGTACTTAACCACTCAGCAACATCCCCAGTCTTTTTTTATGTTTTATTAAGACACAGGGTCTCTTTGAGTTGCTTAGGGCCTCACTCAGTTGCTGAAGCTGGCTTTGAACTCACAATCCCCCTGCCTCTGTCTCCCCAGGTGCTGGGATTACAGGCATATGCCAGGGCACTCAGCCTTTTTGGGACATATTTTTAAAGTAAATTCAGTAAAATATTACTGACTTCGATATAGCATGTGAGAAAATAAATAAATCAATGACAAATTCAAGTTTTTTTTTTGGCTTGAGTCACTTAAAAATGGATTTTTCATTAAATGGGATAGGGAAAGTTGTAGATGGTACAGTTTTGATAAGATAATTGGTTGTATAAACTGCAGCTTAATAATGAGAAATGGACAATATGATATGAATGTAGAAGTCATTAGCTTATATAGAGACTTTAAAATATGTGATTAGAAAAAACCCCAAGGATATGAGTACAAATTGGAAAGAAAAGAGGAACATGGACTGAGTCCTGGTACACCTCAATAATTAAGGTTTGGTAGAAAAGAAGGAACCAGCAAAGATCCTGAGAGTAAAAACTAGAATGACAAGAGCAAGACAAAGAGAATATGTTGTCCAGATAAGAAAATATTTCAAGAAGAAGAAAATGAACATTGTTAACTATTAATGAACAGTATTTGATGCTGCTTCTAGGTCAACAATGACAGAAATTTCATTACTGATTTAGGAACATTAAGATTATTGGTGACCGTACAAAAGCAATTTCAAGAAGGGAAAATCTCTGGACTGAGTTTAAGAAAGAAAAGAGAAGGAGGTACTTGGAAGCAATAATCATAAATAA
>JAQQSJ010000330.1:0-13118 GCA_028644305.1 Xerus rutilus
GATAGAGCCCTAGAGCCCTAGAGCCCTAGATAGAGCCCTAGAGCCCTAGATAGAGCCCTAGATAGAGCCCTAGATAGAGCCCTAGAGCCCTAGAGCCCCAGAGCCCCAGAGCCCCAGAGCCCTATAGAGCCCTAGAGGGGCTAGAGGAGAGTGGGTAGGGGAGGAGGCGGGTGGGAGGAGGTAGGTGAGGGAGAACTAGAGAAGGGTGGAAGGGAAGGGGCTAAGTGGGAGGGAGGAGGCAGGGAGGCAAAGGAGGAGCTGGGCAGGAGGAGAGAGCCCTAGAGCCCTAGAGTGATCTCGTTTTTTTTTTCTTATTCTGTTTTTTTTAAATTTATTTGTTCTAATCAGTTATATATGACAGCAGAGTGCTCTTCCATTCATTGTGCACAAATGGAGGACAGTTTTTCATATCTCTGGCTGTACACAAAGCAGGGTCACACCAGTCGTGCAATCGTACATGGTCCTAGGGTAATGATGACCATCTCATTCCACCATCCTTCCCCGCCCCAAGACCCTTCTTTCCCTCCCCTTGGGCCAATCCAAGGTCCCTCCACTCATCCCATGCGCCCGTCATCTTCCTCCACCCCCCTTATGGATCAGCATCCACTTATCAGAGAAAATATTCAGCCTTTGGGTTTTTGGGATTGGCTTACTTGGCTTAGCATGATTGTCTCTAACAGGTGATCTCATTTTAACCAGACTTTAATCTAAAACACGCATCAGTGAAAAACAGGTCCATAGCAGCAGCACCGAGAAGCCCGTATGGAGGGAGGTGGATGCCACGGTTCACAGGTTTAAAAACCTCGATTGTCGTGTTCTCTTAAACCGTCACATGGACTCTCCTGAATCATGTGCGCCTCTTGCCTGACTCCCGCTTCTGTATGTTTTGTCATGTAGATCCTCTTTTCCTTTCTGTTGTTTATCATCTGCTAGCTGCTTTTAAATCACGCTGGCTGACAGCAAGATTATTGTGCATTTCAAGAAAAAAATTTAAAATCCAAAAGAAAATAAAAATTGTACATTTAGACACAAAGACAACCCTCTGTCCTGGCCATGTTCACAAAGTAATCTGGTGGGCTCTTTTGTGGTGCTGGGGTGGAACTCAGGGTTTTGCCTGTGACCTAAGACTGAGCTACACCTCAACCCCACTCTGGGTGGGTTGGCGGGTGAGTGGTCCATTATTAGAAAGGGATGGCGATGACCTCTCAGATGAGCAGACAGCTTGACAGCCGCTTGTGCTGCTGGGCACAGGAAGCCTCTGTGGTTGTCCAGGACTAAGTGGTGGTCGGTGGATCAGTGGGCAAAGCAGTGGCAATCAAAGCTTTGATGGGCATCAATTCCACTCAGAAGTATGTTTAAAAAGGAAAGATTTAGAGCTTTCTGTTGACCATGGAAGGAGGATGCTCTTGTGCCCAGCTACCGTCTCCTCACACAAGAGGACGATTCAGGAGCAGCATAGTGGCTTCGGCTGGACACACTCAAATACCAGTGGTGGACAGGTGTGAGCTGCGCAGGGCGGGCACAGGACTGAGCAGGGAGGGAGCAGGCGCATGATGAGATGGCAGGAGTTGGCTCTGTCTGCTCCTGGAGGGCCTTTCAGCCACTGTGAGGCCAGCAGAGGGACACTGTGTGTTTCCCTCCTGCTCTCCTGAATCCTTGCTCTCTTGGCGTGCGGTTCAGTCGCTTAAGAAATCTTTCTATGGTGGTGGGGGGATTGAACCCAGGCCTGGCGCAAATCCTCTGCCACCGAGCTGTGTATCCCCAGGCCCTGTCTAAGGCATTTTCAAAGATTAAGAGTGTGTCCCTCCCTCTCTCCCTCCCTCCCTGGTAACCTTCCTCCCATCCTCCCAGCTTTTCATGCTCTTCAAAAGTCACAGGCATCCAGTCACACGTAGGCTGTAGTCAAAGGAACGTTTACCCTAAATGATGCAGGTGCGCAAAAAGGAGAGTGCAGAACTCCCATCACCCAAATGCAGTAGGTCGGCTCCATGCAAACCTGGGAGCACGTAAACCTGCATTTCCTCTCCTCGGCCACAGAGAGGCGGCTGGGCAGTGCTGGGAGCAGCCTGGGATGCTCCCCGGAGAGGCCGGCTTCACTGGACGGAAGGGGTCTGGCCTTGGGACTTCTAAAGCTTTCCAGGTGACCCTGCTGTGTAGCTTGTACACACTTTGGACTTCTATGTTTACCTCACATAGGTTGATGGTTCAAGACCAGCCTCAGCAACTTAGCAAGGTCCTGTCTCAAAAATCAAAATAAAAAGTGCTGAAGATGTGGCTCAGTGATAAAATGTCCCTGGGTTCAATCCCCAGTACCAAAAACACAACAAAAAAAGAGATTTTATTTTAATCATATTTAAGATTGTACAAAAATTTAAGTGGGTAGCTACTTTTTTAGGATCTGGGTTCACAAAGACAGTCACTCAAACATGAGTGCCCTGTCAGCCAGGATTCCTCTCACTTCAGGAGGCTCCGTTTGTGCCTATGCCAGATCATTTTAAGTGATGGACTAAAATTCCACCACACCACTTTATTTAACCCAACAACAGGACATTAGGCATGTGTTATTTCTAATTTCTGACATATAAATTATAAAATTCTAAATATATTTCTATATTCTAAAAAATAATCCCTTAAAGACAAATTACTGAGTTATGCTAGACAGACACATAATCATTGGAAAGGCAAAGCAATTTTTTCTTTGTGGTGGCATCGGGGATCCAGCCCAGGGCCTTGTGCAGGCTAAGTGTACACTCTACCAGTGAACGACATCCCAGCCTTGTCTGGTTATTTTCATGTGTAGTTCTTTAGTTTCTTGGTAGTTGGAGCCTTTGTCTATATGTTTCTTGGCATCTATACTTTTTCTTATAAATTGCTTGTTCATGGCCTTTGCCCATTTTCCAGTTGAGTTGTCCAACTTTTTCTTATTGTGTTTTAGAAGTATTTACGTAGCACAGTTAGGCATAGCTAGGATGCTGCAGCAAGAAGTCTCCAAAACAGATTGGCTTAAAGAAAACAGAAAATAGCCAGGTATGATGCTGCATGCCTGTTATCCCAGCTACTCAGGAGGCTGAGGCAGGAGGATCAAAAGTTCAAGGCCAGCCTAGACAACTTAGTAAGACCCTGTTTCAAAATAAAACAAGAAGGGCCAGCGACATAGCTCAGTGGCAGAGTGCCTGCCCACCTGGGCAAGGCCTTGGTTGTACAGATTTCAGAGAGGAGTCTCTTTCATCTTGTTGATCAGATGTCTCCTAGGTATCCGCCTGTGTCTGCACAGCTGAGCTGGGTATAGAAACACCTACCTGCTTTCTCACTCTTGAAGGAAAGAAGTGTGGGGATATCCACAAACTCTTGCCAAGGCTCATGCTCAGCAAACTCTTGTCATTTAAGTGAGAACTTAGCTCCAGCAACATCACACCTAGGTGCAAGGGCCAGTCAGACTGCATTCTCCAGTGGCATAGCTATTTGTCCAACTATGATGCTCTTCTAGGGAACAGATCGTGGATGGATTCTAGGGGATAGCTGGCAGTCTCCACAACTGTGAGTTGATTTTTTACTTCTAAGTCCCTCATATTCTGCTAATCCTCACTGTTGCATAATTTCTGCACCCCAGGTGAGCCCAATAAATTACTTCTTTTTCTGTTACCAGTTTGCCTTATACCTACATTTACAATTATAGCATATAATGCTTTTATTTAACTGTGTATTCTTTTTCCTCACTGGAATGGAGAAATTCTTTTTTTTCTTTTTCTTTTTAATTTTTGTTTATTTGTAGATGGACACAATAGCATTATTTAATTAATTAATTTTTCATGTGGTGCTAAGGTTTGAACCCAGTGCCTCACACGTGCTAGGCCAGCGCTCTCTCACTGAGCTACAACCCTAGCCCAAATGGTGAAATTTTTTTTTTTGGTACCATGGATTGAACAGGGGTACTCAACCACTGAGCCCCATCCCCAGCCCTATTTTTATGTGTGTGTTTTATGTAGAGACAGTCTCACTGAGTTGCTTAGTGCCTTGCCGTTGCTGAGGCTGGCTTTGAACTCGCGATTCTCCTGCCTCAATCCCCCAAAGTGCTGGGATTACAGGCGTGAGCCACTGTGCCCGACTCTGAATGGTGAAATTCTTGAAGACCATGTCTCCTGGTTCTATTCATTCATTTCCCCTACCCACCTCCTGGAAAAACTTAACACTTATTAACTATTGAATAAGTGTCTTCAAATAAATGAATAAAAGACTACCTTTTATTTTAAGCACTTCGTAATTTAAAAATGCTTTATATCCCAACCTGGACAACAAAGTGAGACCCCCATCTCAAAAAAGTGCTTTATGGGCTGGGTTATGGCGCAGTGGTAGCGTGCTCACCTAGCATGCGTGAGGCACTGGGTTTGATCCTCAGCACCACATAAAAAAATAAAATAAAGATATTCTGTCCACCTACAACTAAAAAAAAATATTTAAAAAAAATGCTTTATATGGGACAGGGAGTGTGGGTCAGTGGTGAGCCCATGCTTGACATGGACAAGGCCCCAAGTTCAAGCCTTAGCGCACACATGGGCACCCCACACACACACGCGCGCGCACACACACGCACAACACAAAGCAATTAAATAATCACAAATTGTTTACACATTTGTAGAGTGAATGTTGGGCAATAGACTCTTGTAGCAAATGAAGAATTGTGAAGTTATAAAACCCCAGCTTGAAAAACTGGAGAGGGTAACACACACTACATGGTGATAACTTTTCTGTCATCTTTCCTGGAGAGGATTTCACACTGGCTTTCCTTACATTTAAGGCATCTGAGAAATTTCCTTAGACTTTCAAGTGAAAGTCAAGCCACGGAGAAAATGCATGGTAGGCAGGAGAGGGTTGGTGAGCCACGTGCGACGAGTCCTCCAAGCTAAAGCTCACAGCGCCTACAAGCTGGGCTCACTGGGCTTGCCAAGGCCGCAGGAGCCCATGTGGTCTGCTTCCCGAGCAGCAGCACCAGGAACATCATTCACAATCAACAGTCATTCTCTGAAGCACTCTCTCTTTTGTTTTTAAAGAATTGATCGGCACTGGGGATAAAGAAAGGCCCAGTTAATTGTCAGTTCAAAGCTTATTGAATTTTATGGTTCTGAAATATTTTAAAAATGTTTTAAAATTCCAAGTCCCTGCCAGATGGAAAGCAGATACTCCAGAACAAATCTTTCACTGTTTGCTCTGCTCGTGTGATATAGGCAATGGTCTCTTCATCACCACAAAAGCCAGCGAGGCCCTTGGGACCAGAACCAGAGTAACTGATTCTGCTTTCTGAGACTTTTGGGGGACAGTGTGTTCTTCCGTTTTCCCAGACATTGATGAGCACACACATCACCCAAGCGCTCATAGCGCACAGGAGTCACGCGTGTGAACACCTGTCACGTACTTCACGACACATCCCATTGATTTATATTGATCACAACTATGACACTAACATAATTTTGTATATTTTCTCCATTAACTAAGCTTTTGCCTCTAAAAGTTTATTCTGAAGGAATGATCAGATGTGATTAAAAATTTATATATAGATGTTTATTCCATCATTTTT
Organism: Xerus rutilus; assembly: GCA_028644305.1. Lineage (NCBI taxonomy): Eukaryota > Metazoa > Chordata > Mammalia > Rodentia > Sciuridae > Xerus > Xerus rutilus. The sequence goes on from JAQQSJ010000330.1 coordinate 5,573, forward strand.
AATATCAAAATTGGAAACTTTAAAATCCTATGACAGAAAATCAATTTAATTATGATGCATATATATGATGAAATACTATCTTGTCATTAAAATTACAAGGTCTTCAAAAAGTCAACATTCGGTTATAATTTGTGATATGCCATTGTGGAAAAAAATTCAAGATATAAATAGTCTGTATAGTATGATTCCATTTTTAAAAACAAAAACACTGGGATCTAAAGGTATAGATATGTATATGTGTATATCTATATCTGCATTTATATGTATGTATCATTTTTGTGTGGTACTGGAGATTGAACCCAGGTGTGCTCTACCACTGAGTTATATCCCCAGGTCTTTTTATCTTTATTTTGAGATAGGCTCTCACTAAGTTGCCCAACCTGGCCTCAAACTTGTGATCCTCCTTCCTCAGCCTCCTGAACAGCTGAGATCACCACAGGCGTGAGGCATGCATCACTGCACCTAGCTCCAAAACATTAAATCGGAGAGGTAAGGGTGTTAGTGTGTGTAGCGTTGCTACTTTTTCTGCTTTATTGGACTTTCTATAATGATTATGTGCCACTTTGACAGAAAAACATAATTATTTTTAGTGCTATATGTTTCTACCCTTCGACAGGCCTCCTCGTCCAGACCCATCAATTCTTCACTCTGAGCTGAACTTGTAGGTCATTTTAGGAGATTTAATTTTAAAAAACCCACAGAACTTGATCTCAGATGCTGAGTGTCGTGCGGATGCGGATAAGCAGAGATTTCTTTTTCAGGCACGTGTGGCTGAGGATGAGCATTCCGCGGCTGGCACTGTGAGCCTCCCTCGCTCCGAGCGCTCTCCGGCCTCTGCGGCTGCAGAGCGGTGAAGTGGGCGGCGCGGCCCGTCCCGCGGGGACACTGCAGCGGCTCCGTGCGGCTCGCTCCCTCCTCCCTGAGCAGCTCAGGCCTCTCTCCAGGTAGCGCAGGGTGAGGAGGACCTCGGGAGACACGGGCTTCCCCTGTGGGTGGGGAGAACCCAAAGGGGCGCAGGGTGTGAGCAGCAGCCACTGGGGGCCAGGTGGGGTGGGGACACCCTGTGGCAGGCGGGCAACTGGCGGGGAGCCAGGTGCCTGCGCAGGTAGCCCACGGCCTGGGGGCTGAGGGAGCTGGGGAGAGACTCAGCTCATGGTGGGTGAGCCAGGAAGTGACTATAGGGGGACCACAGGAGCCGAGTCCCTGCTGCAGAAGGGAGTGATTAATAGGGAAAGGAGAAGAAAGAACCTGTGGGGTAGGCGGAACTGGAGGGGCCGGTGTGGGTCTGTGACTTCAAAATACTTTTGGACATAGCCAAATAGAAGTAGATGAAACGTCAAGACGTGCACCCTTAGATGCACACGTGCCCTGGCTCCCCACTGAGAGCGTCTAGGAGCCACAGCAACTCCCAGCGTCTTTTGCAGACCTGGTGCTCAGATCTCGGTATTTAATTACCACTCTTCATAAAAATGGTCGGGGCTTCTTAGAGAAATGGCCAGACTCAAAGCTGGGGGCCAGGAAAGAACAAGATGTCCTGGATGGAACTCCTGTGTTAGAAAGCAAGAAAGTGATCTGAGACTGATGAGGGGTAGACACAGTGCAGTCCCACACCTGTAGTCCCAGACACTCAAGAGACTGAGACAAGAAGATCCCAAGTTCAAGGCCACCCTCAACACCTTAGCGAGGCCCTGTTTCCAAAATAAGATTTAAAAAGGGCTGGGAATGTAGTTCAGAGACAGATCACTGTCTTAGTGTGTAGAGGTCCTGGGCTCGATCTCCAGCACTGCAAAAAATACAGAATGAGGAGGACATATCAAAGCACATGAGTATTTGCTTCAGAGGGCTTTTGCTAGCAAAATATGGCTTTTTGGGGGTGGCACTGGGGATTTACCTCCCATTTAATTCAAGGACACTCAGCCACTGAGCCACATCCCCAGCCCTTTTTATTTTTTATTTTTATTCTTTTAACTTTTGAGACAGGGTCTCACTAAGTTGCTTAGGATCTTGCTAAGATGCTGATGCTGGCCCTGAACTTTCAATCCTCCCTCCTCGGCTTCCCAAGTTGCTGGGATTACAGGTGTGTGTCACTGTGCCCAGCACAAATCTGGCATAATTTGATGATCAAAATAAAGATAGTAACAAGTTATAGCCCATCAAATAAACTAGTAATCTGTGTTTATACTAATACAAATAAATAAATGAGCATAAGAAGAAGTTTTCCTTTCAACAGAATTCCAGCCAACAAATAAAAGGCATGTTGGAATTAGAAAATCAGCCATCAATGTGATGATTAATTGAGCCAAGAACCACCAACGGATGCTAACACTAGCAGGTAAGCTTTGATATTTTTGTAGTCAGCCTGCATGTGCCACCGAGAGTGAATGGTGGTAATGATGGAGTAGGTGAGTGTCCACCCAATGGTACCAGTAGGTCAACAGCAATCCAGGGAGTCTGACTCAGGGTTCATGGTCATGACATAAACATTGGTAATTTCCATTAAATAAATATCATGCAGCAAGCAATTAAAAGCACATCCCAGATCCTAAAGCATTGCCTGATCTAGGGGTGCCAGGCATCTGAGCTAGTTCTTAAGGAGGAGGCTGCCAATCTCTCCACAAGCCAGAGAAATACAGTGGGCAGAGAATTCTGCCCAGAGGTTAAAACTGGCCCTGAGAGGATCCTCAGTGAGACTCTAACCCTAACCCTAACCCTAACCCTAACCCTAACTCTAACCCTAACTCTCCTATAGAAATACAATATAGTCCACAATGCAGCTACACTTGTAATATTACATTTCAAAGAGAAAAGCAACAAGAAATGGGTGAAATTAACTTTAATAACATTTATTTGAGAGAGATTCAAAGTAGAGGAAGGCAGTGTTCCTCGTTGCTCTGTGGCTCGGGATTCAAGCAGCAGGAGTCCTGCTCCTCAGTGAGGTGGGTGAAAGAGGGGTTTCACTAAAATTCAATACTGGACAGTCAGAGTGCCTTGAGACTTGGAAATTGGGGTGCACTGAACAAAGAAGACAGGGTACGGTGGAGCAGAGCCAGCTGCTGCAGGGGTTGCAGCAGCAGCGCTGGTTCAGCCAGAGGGAGGGAGAACACAGAGAGACACCGATTTGGTACAGAAAAGCCTAAGACCAGAAAATCAGCCTGGCCAGATACAGCAGCGCACGCCTGTAATCCCAGCAGCTCGGAAGGCTGAGGCTGGAGGATCACGAGTTCAAAGCCAGCCTCAGCAAAAGCAGGGCACTAAGAAACTCAGTGAGACCCTGTCTCTAAATAAAATACAAACAACAAAAAAAATAGAGTTGGGGATGTGGCTCTGTGGTCTTTTGCCCCTGAGTTCAATCTCCAATTTAATCCCCACCATACACACAAAAAGAAAAGCAGCCTGAATTTAGCTGATCCAGAGGCTGCACTGTGCACTGGTGCTTGAAAAGTGCTCTGTTTCTCAGCTGGCCTCCAAGAGCTGAGGCAGCGCCATCTTGAGGCGACCACACTGCAGCAACAGCTGCAGAGCCTGGAGGTCACAGCAAGCAGTGCCACACTGTCCCAGCAAGCTCCTACCACGAAGCCAAGGGTATATCTCACTGAACATGAGTGAAACGGGCACAGGAAAGATTGTACCCTGGGAATCAAGTTGGAAAAGTGAAGGGAGTCCCCCTTGTTCCCTGCTTGAGCCTGGCATCTCATGTGACCAGCTGAAGCAGGTCAGAAATCTGACAGGCAGGTGTGAGCACATTCAGGGACTAAGCCTGTGTTCATGCAGCAGAGCGGGTAAAGGATGACCTCCCTTGCTCCATGAGTAGAATTCTTGGGAGGCTCCCAAGATGCAGACCCCTGACAGAGACTGGCAGCTGTCAGGCCGTAGGGCTGTGTTGATCTAATCCCTCCAGAGCAGACAACACCCAGCAAACCCCTGAGGCTTGATGAGACTTAAGCCCTAGCCAACAGAACTCCCTCATAGAATTCTGCAGCAGCCCCACCCCGGGTGTGCACTGATCTGGTCTGTGGACAAAGCTCCAGCTGGTAGTGCTTTCCACTCCATCCTACCTCAGACTGGGGAGAAGAGAAGCTGAGAACTATTTCAACCAGCTTCAGGTTTAGGCCACTCCAACTGGCAGTTTGGTGAGCTATACAAAAAGAGGAAGGGGTAAGTAACCCCTAATCCTTTTCTCACTCTCAGGACATAGCTCAAGAAGAAATGGGAGGAGAGCCGGGCACAGCGGTGCACTTTGGGAGGCTGAGGCAGGAGAATAGCGAGTTCAAAGCCAGCCTCAGCAATGGCGAGGCGCTAAGCAACTCGGTGAGACCCTGTCTCTACATAAAACACAAAATAGGGCTGGGGATGTGGCTCAGTGATCAAGTACCCCTGAGTTCAATCCCTGGTACCAGAAACAAAAAAGAAATGGGAAGAGAGACAGTTGGGCATAGACAGTGATAATCCATTCTTGTGAACTATTTCGACCACCTCAGTGGACAGGATGCCTTCATTTTTCATTAAGAATCATTTTCTTTTCTTTCTTTTTTCTCTTTCATTCTTCCTTTTTGTGTGTGTGTGTGTTCTTGTTGTGCTGATTGTTTCATGGATATATACATATTTTTCTTTCATTTGTAGCATTTTTTAATATAGCTATTTTTTGTCTTGCCTTGTCTCTCGAGGGTTAGGGTTTGGGGCCTCTATCTTTTGGGTTTGTTTTGTGCTGTTTTCATTTGTTTGTATCTCTTTCTCTCGATAACAGCCAAATTCTCTCCTCTCTCCCTTAACATTCTTTCCTCCTATTGTTTCTCCCCCTCACTTACAATCATCACCTGCTACATCTCTTCTGAATTCTCTGTTCATTTTTTAAAACTGTGAACTCTTTTCTTCCTTTCTTGCACATTTTCTTTTCTCTTTTATTTGGTGGCGGGGATGGGGTTTAATAAAGAGATCAGTTAGCAAGCCCAAGGTAATAATGTCCCTCTTCGTTTTTCTACCGAAGTCACATCCAAGAGTCTCCTAGACCTTTCCTTGTCATCTCTCACCTCACCCCAATTCCCATCGCGATCCCTACCCAGGGCCTGGGCCCTGGAGACTCCACGCCCTCGGCCGCTCCCTCCTCGCCCACCCAGGGCCGGCGTCGCCCCACCAGCTTTCCTGCACCCGGACACCCACCGTTCGCGGGCATCGCGAGCTGAGCTCCCAGTCCATCTGCTCAAGCGACCACCGAACCCTCGGGCTGGACCGGCCACTGGCACGCGCCGCCCCCGCGCGCTCCCGCTCCACGCCCGCGCCCCTTCCCCGAAGCCGGGCACGCGTTCCCCGGCGCCCCCGCGGATCCCTCTCTTTTCTCTTAATTAACTGTATTTTTACCACTTTTTGTAACTAACTGGTTTATGTAACTCCCGCCCCTACTATTCATGCTGATGCAATTATTACTGCTATGGATGATATAGTTGGCACCTGCTGTTTGCTTCAAAGCCAGATCTAGTTCATGGTTATTTTTTGTACTGTTGACAGCTGTGACGCCATCATTCCTGATTTTTTTATGGTAATGTTATAGATGTCATAGTAGAAAACAAGTATTTAATACAGGATCTTGTTTATATTGATTGTTGCTATTGTTTGTTTTCCCTATTCTATGAGGTTCTGAGAACCTACACTACAAGTTCAAAGGGTAGAGACTCTGCTGCTGAACTAAACTCAACCAAAAGACAGCAAATCTTACTCCACACACAAATTAACAATATTCAATCTTCAGCTGTATTTTAAAACAATGAACAGAAGAGACAAAACTCCGAGCTAAGGACCAGGCCCCAAGTAGAAACAAATAGGGGTGGGCCATCAGGTCCCACCAGTGAACAGCCATGGCCACAGTGAAAATAGAGAATCAACACAAAGGCTGTGGATACCATACCTACAGGCGGGTCTCAGGTTAGATCACTCTATAATACTTTGCCAAGTAAAGACTGTGCCCTAGAAAGTTCCACTCATAAGAGTGGAAGAGAAATCCCTCCCAACAAATGCATAAAACCCAACACAGGAATACAGGAAGTATGCAAAAACAAGGTAACACAACACTTCCTAAAGTTCATAGTTCACCATCAATTTATACCAAAGATATTGAAGTGGATAAAATATCAGATAAATAATTCAAAAGAGTAACTTTTATAAAAATCATCAGTCAATTTCAAGAGAACACAGAAAAACAACTGAATAGATTAAGGAAGTCAATATAGGATATGAATGAGAAATTCAATAAGAAGATAAAAATATTGAAAAAACCACAACAGGAATCTTCGAAATAAAAGATACAACACATGAAATAAATGTTTAATTGAAAGTCTCTCTAAAAGAGTAGACCATACTAAAGACAGAATATCAGAGTTGGAAAACAAAGTGGCCAGTCTTGAACATCCAGACAGCATTAAAGAAAACAAAAGAAGTAACCATAATCAGAATATACAAGGATGCTGGGGCAACATGAAGATACTAAATTTAAGAATCACTGGAATTGAGGAGGATTGTGAGAGGCAGGCTGATGAAATGGCTAACCTCTTCAGGGTAATAATAGCAAAAAAAAATATTTCCAAACCTTAGGAATGAGAGGGACATCCAGATACAGGATGCTTCAGAACACTGAGTGGACAGGATCAGAAAAGAACCTCTGCACAACAGGTTATAATTAAAATGCCTAACATATAGAGCAAGGATAGAATTTTATTATTATTATTTTTTTTGGTACTAGAGATTGAACTCAGGGGCATTCAACCACTGAGCCACATCTCCAACCCTATTTTGTGTTTTATGTAGAGACAGGGTCTCACTGAGTTGCTTAGCAACTCACCATTGCTGAGGCTGGCTTTGAACTTGCAATTCTCCTGTCTCAGCCTCCCTAAGTCCTGGGATTACAGGCTTGTGCCACCGTGCCTGGCTGCAAGGATAGAATTTTAAAAGCCTCAAGAGAAAAACACAAGTCACATTTAGAGTCAAGTCTATCAGAATCACTTCCAATTTCTCAGCACAAACTAAAAGCCAGAAGGACTTAGAATGATGCGTTCCACGTTTTAAAAGAAAACAATTGTCAATCAAGACTGCTATATCCAGCAAAGCTATCCTTCAAAATTGAAGTAGACATAAAAACCTTCCAAGATAAGCAGAAACTAAAATAATTCATAACTACTAAACCAGCATTACAGAACTTACTTAAGAAATACTCCGCAGAGAAGAAATTTAAAAAGAAACCCCAGAGCTCACAAATGAACAAATCTCATTTGAAGAGTAGCTAAGCAAAGGAGAAACAGGACCAAATTAAACATTATAAATAAATCAAAATGGCAGGAATTAATAAACATCTTTATAATAATATTGAATGTAAATGAGCTCAACTCTCCAATTAAAAGACATAGACTGGCAGAATGTATTTAAAAAAACAAGGCACAACTATGTGTTATTTGCAAGAGATGCACCTTACAGACAAAGACAGCCACAGGCTGAAAGTGAAGAATGGAAATTGATATATCATGTAAATGGAGCCCCAAAATAAGCAGGAGTAGCTACTGTC
>JAQQSJ010003300.1:0-11677 GCA_028644305.1 Xerus rutilus
TAACTTGAATACTTAAAAAGAAATCAAAACAATTTTAGAAGAGAAAAAGGTTATTTGGAAGCTTACAGTTTCAGAGGTCTTAGTCCATAAAAGGCTGGCTCCATTCCTTGGGGCTTGAGGTGAGACAGAATATCATGGAGGAAGAGTGTGGCAGAGGGAAGCAGTTCACATAATGATCAGGAGCAGAGAAAGAAGTCTCCACTTGCCAGATACAAATATATACCCCAATGAGCCATTTCCTCTAGTCACACCCCGCCTGCCTCCAGTTACCAGTTAATCCCATCAGAGATTAATTCACTGATTAGGCTAAGGCTATAACCCACTCATTTCTCCTTCAAACCTTCTTGCATTGTCTCACTCGTGAGCTTTTGGGGGACACCTCACATCCAAACCATAACAATGATATCTCAAAAATAGGAAGAATCTTGACTTGTCTTAAGTAAAGTTTGGTACCATTTTATCCTGACTTGATAATGGTTTTCTCTTGTATTGTAAATTAAGAGATTTAGACAGAAGGTAAGGAATAGATTTTATGTAGTTAAAAGACAGGCTTGGAAATGCTACTTATGCACTTTTAAAACCCAAGTACATTTTGGAAGTATGTTTAAATCAATATATATATTCTAAAAGACTGTTTTCTATGTACATTAAAATATTTAAACTGTAGCCCCTTTTTGAACCAAAATTCCACATGTAGGGTCTCTTTTAAGTAAATTTTTAAACAAACTCATGTGTAACTTTCAAATACGACCATCTTGATTTTATTCATAATACATTGAATGCCCAACAATAGGAAATTGGTTTAATAAATTATGACACATCTCTATTATGGAATACAGAAACTAGATTAAAATTGCATTGTTTTTGTTACTAGTGTGAATTATAGGTAATTAATTTGTTCCGTATTCCATTTATTCATTAAGTGCAAGAAACCTTATATGGGTTTGTTTTTGTAAATCATTAAGGCTCTGCACCCCAGTTAACAGGCAAAACTACGTTAACATACCTGGCAGTGGGGGCATTGCAACCCCTAACAATGCACATCCTCCAAAAGGCTTACAAGGTTAAGAACTTCTGTTGCCCCTTCTGTGATACCTTGCAGTTTAGGGCCTGCCAACTGCAGCCTGAGAACCCATGAAAGTTTGCTAGTCTAAAAATTCAACCAGAGCAAACCCAGAATGAGCCTCTATTAGGATCTCAGTGTCTGGGTTCACAGTCACCATGGCAACCAGAAGCCATTCCAGTCCCTATCTCTAGACCTCTGACCAAATTTCTGGGCAAGTAGGCCAGACTCCAAAGCTCCCACATCAACCACCCTTCTTTTTCACTCAATTTGGGAAACATCTCTAGGTTAGACACATGCCTCAGATCTTTCAAGTTCTCCAATGAACTTCTCAGTTCTGAGGAATTCTTTTTTTTCCCTGTAGAACCAGGGAGGGGCTTTCACATAACAGATAGGAAACTCCAGAACATTAACAGTATCTTTCCACTGAAAGGGGCCTCAACTCACTGGAGCAGGTATGCAAATACTCTGTTCTCTCACCCCTGAATAGAGAATGGAAGGTGGGCTATGGAGATGCCTTTGAGTCAGGGGCTTTATGTCATTTTATAGTTAGCTTGTAGGATTGAGCTGCAGTGGCAGCAGGCTGAATAATGTACCTTTTGTCTCCTTTTCTTCCCTTCCTCACTTCCCCTCTTCCTTATTGGTATTTGCTGCACTTCCCAAATGAATCTCTGGCACTCATATCCTTTTCTCAGTGTCTGCTTCTGAAATTAACCTAAACAAATACAATTTTCTTTTTCCTTTTATATCTGGGCACTCCAACTACTTCAACTCTCAAAATCCACCTCTGTCAATGGATGAAGACAAAGCAAATTCGCTTTGTGACTATAAAATGCCAAGATCTCCAAAATTAATCAGAGGCAAAGAGCCCAGACATGGGACACAGAAGGCTCAGGTATTATTTTGGAAAAATAAGGGAAATATTTATCTCTCTACTTATTTTTCTGATTTTCTCTATTAAGAGAAAGACAAAAAAAGCAAATATCTTGCCCCATATGGAAAAATATTATTCCATATTATTGTTACATAATGTTAATATGATATTGTTATTATCTCCTATTAATATTCATATATACAGCACAGATGTTTATGGGAGAAGTGACAGCTAGCCATTGTGTGTGTGTGTGTGTGTGTGTGTGTGTGTGTGTGTGTTTGTGTGAAAGTAAATTTTAGTGGCTTAATGCTATCATTTTTAAATATCTCAGTTTTAGCCTGGGTTGATTTATCTGATAGCCAAACTTGATATCATACAAATTTGAGTGGTCCTGGTGTGTGGATCCATTCATGTAGCTGGTGATTAATAGGCTGCTTTTGAAAGATATTCCCTAGAATGTGTGTAAGGGTAGAATTTTCGAGATTACGTGTAATCTGCACCTTCAATTATATTAGAGACTGCCAGATTGCTTTCCGTTAAGGTTGTATCAATTTATATTGATGTTATGGTTTAGATATGAGGTGTCACTCAGAGCACATGTGTGAGATAATGCAAGAATTTTCAGAGGTGAAATGATCAGACTTTGAGAGGTGTAACTGAATCAGTGGATTAATCCACTGATATGGACTAACTAGACAGTCACTGCAGGCAGGTGGTGTGTGACTAGAGGAAGTCGGTCATTGGGATTATGGCTTTGGGGTTTATATTTTGTCCCTGGTGAGTAAAATACTCTTTCTTTCTCTCCCTCTCTCTCTTTCTCTCTAATTTCTGATTGCCATGTCTGAATTTTCCTCTGCACACCCTTCCACCATGATATTCTTCCCCATCTGGGGCCCAGAGTTATTGGAGTCTGATGACCATGGACTGAATCGCTGAAGCTGTGAACTAAAATAAACTTTTTAACCTCCAAGTTGTTCTTGTTGGATATTTTAGTCCACAGCAATGAAAAGCTAATACAACTGACATTGTAGATGAGAGTTTATATTTTCACATGTTCATCAACATTCGATACTATCTGTTTGATTAGAGTTGAAAAAAGCATCTCATTGATATCTTATTTGCACTTTCCTGTTTATTAGTCATATTTGTGTGTGAATATTTTATTTTATTTTTATTCTTTTTAATTTTATTTTAATTTATTAATTGCCAAATGAAAAATTGAATATATTTCTGGGATATAATATGATATTTTGATATGTGCATATATTGTGGAATGATCAAACCAATTAATATTTTTATCACCATATAGTTACTTTTTTGGTTATTATAATATTTAAAATATATTTCCTGAGCAACTTTTAACTATGTGGTGCAATATTGTTGATATGCTGTACAATTCATAAATGTATGAACTTTTCCCTCATAACTGAAATTCCTGTCCTTTGTTAGACATACAGGTTTATTTTCTTTGGGTTGTCTTTTTATATCTTCTGCTTATTTTAGGGGAGGTTCTAAATGATCATAAGAATTTTTATATATTCTGGATGCTGAATTTTTGAGGCTCTTGACCTAAGTCAGGCCCAGGACTCCCCTACCCCCTGCCAACCTATGTGGAAGCCCAGGCCCAGGAACATCCCCATGCAGAGTGGATGTCCACACTGTTGCTCCCCATTTACCAACACGTCATGCCCCAGCCCACATCCATCTTTGGACTCTGCAGCCATCACCATAGCCCTCCCCATGTAGTAGCCTCCACCTTGGGACAGCAGACAGGGCCTAGAGGAGGCTGCCCGCCACAGCAAAGCACTCCACAATGCTGCATCTCTGAACAGGCAGCCCAAAGCCATTGTAAGCTCCACCCTTTCAACCTCATCTCTGAAAGTGATTGCATCCATCTTGGGTCACCCCCACTGCTATCTTGATTTACTTCTGCTGCTGCCAGCACCATCTTTAGTTGCAGTAGCATCCATATGGGAACATCTTCCAGGGACTGGAAGTGCATACCAAGGTGAGGTACAGGTAATCTGCAGGATTATAGAGTAGAAACTGCAATACCTCAGATCTGCACAGCAAGAAAGGAAGACATGTAGTCAACACTAAAAAAACAAGGAAAGAAAGTGCCTCAAATAAACCAATATACTACAATAATAGAATCCATTGACAGTACAGTTGATGAAATGTCAAAGGGGTTCAGAATGTACATAATTAAAATGATCTGCAAATTAAAGAATTACATAAGTGAGCAAATACAGGCAAAAGTTGATCACTCTAACAAAGAAATAAGAGAGCAAATACAGGTGGGAAAACATTACTTCAAGAAAGAGATAGAAATTCTGAAACAAAACAAATGAAGAAAACAATAAACCAAATAAAAAACTCGATAGAAGGCATCACCAAAAGACTAGATCACTTGGAAGACAGAACCTCAGATAATAAAGTCAAAATATACAATCTTGAAAATAAAGTTGAACACCCAGTGATGATGGTCAGAAATCATGAACAGAACATCCAAGAATTATGGAAGAGTATCAAAAGACCAAGAAATGCCTAGAACCAGATGGATTCACAGCCACAGGTCTACAAGAGCTATAAAGAAGAATTAATACCAATACTTCTCAAATTATTCCATGAAATAGAAAATGAGGGAACTCTTCCAAACTCATTCTATGAGGCTAGTATTATACTGATAACAAAACCAGGCAGAGATAAATCAAGGAAAGAACATTTCAGACCAATATCCCTGATGAACATAGATGCAAAAATTCTCAATAAAATTCTGGCAAATTGCATACAAAAACACATTTAAAAAATAGTGGATCATGATCAAGTGGGATTTACTCCAGGGATGCAATTTTGGTTCAACATATGGAAAACAATATATGTAATTAATCACATCAATAGACTTAAAAATAAGAATTACATAATTTTATCAATTGAAGCAGAGAAAGCAATTGATAAAATATAGCACCCTGTAATGTTCAAAACACAAGAAAAACTAGGGATAGTAGGAACATACCTCAACATTGTAAAAGCCATATATGCTAAGCTGAAGGCCAACATCATGCTAAATGGAGAAAAGTTGTAAGCATTCCCTCTAAAAACAGGAGCAAATCCTGGATGTCCTCTTTCACCAGTTTTATTCAACATAGTCCTGGAAAATCTAGCCAGAGCAATTAGATAGATGAAAGAAATTAAAGACATATGAATAGGAAAAGAACTCAAACTATCACTATTTGCCCACAACCTGGGTCTATACTTAGACGATCCAAAGACTCCTTCTAGAATTAATAAATGCATTCATCAAAGTAGCAGGATATAAATCAATACCCATAAGTCAAATGCATTCCTAAAAATCAGTGATGAGACCTCTGAAAGAGAAATCAGGAAAACAATCCCATTAACGATAGCCTCAAAAAAAAAATAAAATACTTGGGAATAAATTTAACAAAGGAGGTGAAAGACTTCTACATGAAAACTACAGAACACTAATGAAAGAAATTGAAGACCTTAGAAGTTGAAAAGATCTCTCATGCTCTTGGATAGACAGAATCAATATTGTCAAAACGGCCATACTACCCAAAGTGCTATACAGATTCAATGTGATTCCAATTAAAATTCTAATGCCATTCCTTATAGAAATAGAAAAAGCAATCCTGAAATTTATTTGGAAAAATAAGAAACCCACAATAGCTAAAGCAATCCTTTGCAAGAAGAGTAATACAGGAGGCATCACAATGCCAGACCTTAAAATATACTACAAAGCTATAGTAACAAAAACAGCATGGTAGTGGCACCAAAATAGACATGTAGAACAATGATACAGAATAGAAGACACAGAGACAAACCCACACAAATACTTCATCTCATATTAGACAAAGGTACCAAAAACATACATTGAAGAAAAGATAGCCTCTTCAACAAATGATGCTGGGAAAAGTGGAAATCCATATGCAGCAAAATGAAACTAAACCTCTATCTCCCACCATGCACAAAACTCAACTCAAAGTGGGTCAAACCTAAGAGTTAGACCAGAGACCCTATGCCTAATAGAGGACAGTCGGCCCAAACGTTCATCATGTTGGATTAGGCTCCAACTTCCTTAACAAGACTTCTAAAGCGCAAGAAATAAAATCAAGACTCAATAAATGGGATGGATTTAAACTAAAATCTTCTTCTCAACAAAAGAAACAATCAACAAGATAAGAGAGAGCCTACATTCTGGGAGCAAATTTTTGCCACACGTACATCAGATAGAGCATTAATCTCCAGGATATATAAAGAACTCAAAAAACTTAACACCCAGAAAACAAACAACCCAATCAACAAATGAGCTAAGGAGCTGAACAGACAATTTTCAGAAGAAGATATACAATCAATCAACACATATATGAAAAGATATTCAATATCTCTAGTAATCAGAGAAATACAAATCAAAACTACTCTAAAATTTCATCTCACACTAGTCAGAATGGCAGTTATCAGGAATACAAACAACAGTAAGTGTTGGCAAGGATGTGGGAGAAAAGACACACTCATACATTGCTGGTTGGACTACAAAAGGGCAACCATTATGGAAAGCAGTAGGCAGATTCCTTAGAAAACTTGGAATGGAACCATCATTTGACCCAGCTATCCCACTCCTCAGTCTATACCCAAAGGACTTAAAACAGCATACTACAGTGATGCAACCACTTCAGTGTTCATAGCTGCAAAATTCTAAATAGCTAAACTGTGGAACCAACCTATTTGCCCTTCAATAGATGAATTACTAAAGAAACTATGATATATATATATATATATATATATATATATATATATATATATATATATATATACACACACAGAATGGAATATTACTCAGCATTAAAAGAGAATAAAATTATGGCATTTTCAGATAAATGGATGGAGTTGGGGAATATCATGCTAAGCGAAGTAAGCTGATCCTAAAAAACCAAAGGCTATATGTCCTCTCTGATAAGTGGATGCTGATCCATAATGGGGGGCGGGGCATGGGAAAAATGGAGGAACTTTGGCCATAGGGTGGGGAAGGGAGGGAAGGGGACATGGGGACAGGAAAGATGGTAGAATGAGATGGACATTATTGCCCTAGTTACATGTATGACTGTACATACAGTGCAACTCTATGTCGTGTACAACCAGAGAAATGAAAAGTTGTGCTCCATTTGTACACAATGAATCAAAATGTATTCTGCTCTCATGTATACTTAATTATAATAAATAAATAAGACAAAAGGAAAAAGTTTTTGAGGCTTTCTTACATTGCAAATTTATTTTTCCCGGCTTATCTTAAATTTATATTTATTTTTTTGGTGCTTGTATATATATTGTTACATCTGTAATAGAACAAGTTATTAATGTTTTTCCTTGATTTTTATTAAGATTTAAGCTAATCTGAGAATGTGGATTTTAAATCATTTCAATATCAAAAAGGTATCAAAAATCACTTTTACAAGATAACAAATACAATAAAATAATTATTTTTGTTTTTTTTTAAAATTTGCCATGTATATATAAACTATATTTCTTTCTTGCCTGCTATTTTGACTCAACTCTAAAAGTCATAGAGTCAACCACTAAAGCTTGCTCTGGAAAAGGGATGAATAATTACTTTCTCAATAACAACATTTGTGATAACAGAGTTAAGAGTTCTCATTTGCCAAGACCTGTGCAGATCAGCAGCAGCATGGTTATAGAGAATCTACTGACTGAGCTCACCCATTGAGAGGGAAGTTCCTCCTCTCAAAGTACTAAGGATTTCCTTAAAGCAGCAAAAGAAAATAACTTAAAAGAACAAATAAAATGTGATTCAATTAAAAATTCTTTTTATTCTCCTACTCCAAATTTTATGAATATCTTTAACATACCAAAGTCTAAGTAAAAATAATGAATGTGTAACAGCCTTAAAATAAACCTTCATGCACTTTTTAATTCTATTTTATTTTTCTTTTGCAATATTGTGGTTTGAACCCAGGGACACTCTACCACTAAGCTACTCTTACATCTCTTTTTAATTAATTTATTTATTTTTAAGTTTTGAGACAGGCTCTTGCTAAGTTGCTCAAGTTTGTCCTGAACTTGTGAGCGTCCTGCCTCAGCCTCCTGAGTTGCTGGGATTCTGGGCATGCACCATTATGCCTGAGTTTTCATGTGCCTGTTGCTACTAGGATGATGTTCCATGTGAAAAATACAGTAACGATAGCCTATAGACTTTAATAAGTAATAGGTAGCTATCAATTAATCATTTGCACTCGCTTTTATATTGATTATTATGCTAACCTGTATATCTTCAACCTTGAGGCTGGGCTTTGAAGATAACCCAGGTGAATCTACTGTCATTTCTTTCTGCCTCAGGTCAGTTCTCTCTACCCTGAACCTAACCCTAAACACAAATTTCATATTGTGATTATTTTTTAGTGAAAATGACATATGTCAAAATAGTCCAGGAATCCACAAGAAATTTGTAGCTGAGAAACCTATGGACAGATCTCTCCAAAATGAAGAAAATATATAATACACTGAATATTATTGAATGTTAGTTTTTAATGTGTTTTGTGATAGCTAGAATTAGAAATTATACACTATAAAGAGGTCTTTTACAAAATGCACTTATTTCTTGCCTAGTTGTTAAACACCTACTAATGCTAGACCTTGAACTCATCCTCATGGCTCTCAAAGTCTATTAGCAAGATGGATGACAAACAGGAAAACTGAATACTATGCAATGTCAGGTACTGGTGCTGCATAGGGGAGGGAAAGAGATTAAGAGGGATAGTTATTGATGATATTCCAGTTAAAGTTGGGGAAAGTGTCTTATGTAGAATCCCTAATAAAATAAAAATTAAGCTCTGATATTGGAAGTAGGTTTTCCATTGAATTACTTGATTCTCTGATGACAGAATTTTGTTTGCCCAGGAAACTTTCTCACGATTCTTCAAGTCAGAATGTGATTACCATGGGAGAGTCCTGTTATCAGTATTACTTTTCATAGTTTAAATATTTATTAACATGTCACTTAAAATAACAAACCAGGGCTGGGGTTGTGGCTCAGTGTTAGAGTGTTTGCCTAGCACGTGTGAGGCACTGGGTTTGATCCTCAGTACCACATAAAAAAAATAAATAAATAAAGTGAAAGTATTGTGTTCATCTACAACTTAAAAAAAGGAAAATAACAAACCACACCAAAATGAAACAAAACAAATGGAATAAACATAAAAAATAAATAATTTTATGGAAGAAAATTTAATGATTTACAAAAATTTCAGAATATATTTAATTGGAAAAGAATTTCACAAAATGACACAAACAGTATTATCTTACAGTTGAATAAACATTGTGTATGGAAAATTATAAGGAAATACATGTCATATTTAAAAGAAGTAACTTATATAAAAATAAGTGTTATTGTTTTTATTTCCTTTTGTTTTTTGACTTACTATATTGTGATATAATTAACTTTTAGTATAAAGTAAATGAAAGAAATTAATAACAAAATAAAGCACAAAAGCCTAAAATCATATTACAAGATTATATGAAGAATACATAGATTTAAGTGGTGCCTGCATTGACTCAGGGATTTCCTTTTCCTCCAATGCTAACAGAATATTATATGATAAATGATACCAAGATACCCATAGCTGGTTTGATGCTATCATCTTTGGTTTATTTTATTCTATTCTTCAATCTTCAAAGTACATTCCTTTATTTCAATATGAATAAAATTTATAAGCTCAAAGTTTATATGCTTACATATAAATTGTACACAAATTTAGATTTTTATATCATTATTTACTTTGCAAATTCTAAGATAGTCTGATGAGTAAGACTGGACATCAATACATGACAATGTGGAAAAACAGTTTAATGCAAAATTCACATTACACCCATGTCTTGTTTTGTGTTTTCTCAGAAGTAGATTATAAGATAAAGATTTTAGTATAAGGCATTTATTTAAGGGGATCCCAAGAAATGTATGGAAGGAGTGTGAGAGGGAGGGGAAAGAAACCAATAAAGGGTAAAATACTCAGCAAATTATCTCTATGAGTAATAGGATTTTAATAAATAGTAATACATAGGAGGGTGAATTGTAAAATGTAGAACACTTGGCAGCATTCTTAGTGTAAAGGTTATGCTTATGACATACTTGGGCATGAGGAGAGTGACACAGAAGTAACTAGAAAACACATCCTAAACGACTGCTTACACTATTCTAAGATATTTGCACTTCATCCTAAAGGCAGTGGAAAGCCATAGAAAGGGATACATCAGAACTTCATCAGTTTTGAGGTGTTTTTTGATGGGGAATTAGAGGAAAAACTCAAAGATAAGGAAGGAAGGAAGGAGGGAGGAAGGGAGGGAGGGAAGGAAACCAGCAGATTAGGATAACAACCATCATGGTATATATATATGCAGGAAAGGTATTTGAGAATCAGGTAAGTAAGGGAGAAGGATAATTTTGAAATGAATAAGAGTTACCTCCACTTGTTTGTCTTCACATATGATAAATAAAAAGAAAATATCATAAGAAACAAGGAAGGCGCTATGTTATACATTCTGAAAGAGGAGATTCTGTATAGCTAATGTTGCACATTATAGTATTTTGTACACTAAATGTGTAAAATTATTATTTCTTTATTTAACTAAATTGAAGCATGTAATTCAATTATAAAATTGAAGGAGGGAGTGGTAAAGGGAATTAACTACTCATTAGGAAGCATTTCCTATCAACCACTTGTTCATGCCTAGATCAAACAGATCTAATAATTTCTTGTTAAATTCATCACTTTTCATTAGAAGAGTAATTGTAGTTAGTAAAAGGTAATGGTTACAGTGTGTTACACAATTAACACAGTGTGAAATGAACTAAAATATGTCCTCTATAGATGATTTTCTGGAAGTCTAGATACTGGATTTATGATAAATGTAAGACTTTACTAACTATTATTTTGTTAAATCAAATCAAATTTAATTTATATTTCAATTGAATGCTAATTCAATCATTTAGGGATTATAAAATTTGATAATATTTTAAAAGATTCTTTAAACTTAAAAGAATAATGCTTAATTTTAAAAATAACCATCCTGTTTATTTAAAAGCAGAGGCAATAGCTTCTATCCATGTTGACAAACCTGCCTAACGTCAAAACCTAATGTGCATATTTCAGCTCTAAATTTTAACTCTTTAGTTTATTTTTTAATAATATTTTTATATTTATATTAATGCACAAGAATTATAGTATATTGGGGTTTATCTTGGTAGTCATGAATGAACATAACCTAATTTATTCATTTCCCTGTTTTCCCTCTTCTCCCTCCCCCTAATCTGTTTCCTCTGCACTATTGGTCTTCTTTCTATTTATTTACTGAGTTTTTGTTAGTGCATTATAGTTATATATAAAAGTAGAATTCATTATAATATATTCACACATGCACATAGTATCATTTGGTTAATTGCATTTCACAGTTCCCATCTTTTCCATTCCTTCTCCATCCCCTTCTATATCCTCCTCTACTCCATTGTTTTTCCCTCTATTTTCATAAGATCCCTTTTTAAAAAATTTATTATTTCTCTCTAGCTTCTGCATGTGAGAGAAAACATTAAACCTTTGACTTTCTGAGACTGGCTTCTTTCACTTAGCATGATGTTCTCCAGTTTCATCCATTTACCAGCAAATGTCATAATTTTATTCTTCTTTATGGCTGAGAAATACTCCATTGTGTAT
>JAQQSJ010003301.1:0-11676 GCA_028644305.1 Xerus rutilus
CAGGACCTAGGTTATCCTGTTGGGACTGGTCGCCCTCATGTGTCTAACAGTTACCTGATTTCTACACAGCCTCACTGCAGGGTCACTGCTTCTCCTGCTAGATTACAAGAAGAATAAATAGAAAGAATGATCAAAGCATGAGACTGGGTGTACAAATTTAGTTAGCAATTACCTTATACAATACTTTTTAAAAACACACATGTAACAAACCTGAATACAGTTGTTGCATTGTTGCAAGTGGAGCAGGGGATGGAGAAGCGGAAAGTGTGGATTCAAATACAGACTCTGCTACTTACTAGATCTATGGCTTTTGACAGATTGCTTGACATCCCTAAGTGTGACTTTCCACATGGGCATTGTGGTGGAAACAGCAGCACCCACCTCCAGAGGTTGTTGAGAGGGTCAGAAGCACAGTGCCTGGTACATACGAAACACTCACCAATGTGGGCTCTCACTGCACCATTGCTTTTCCTATAGAATTTGTTATGATGTGAAATACAAGCCAAGAAAACCTTTGAAACTAACTGTACATGCTATGACACTTTGAGATAAGCTTCAGCAGACAAGCCACGAATGAGAAAAAATATATGTGTTAAATCGTTTTTAATGCTTATTTGAACTTATTTTAGGAGAATGGACTTCTCTTAGTAAAAACTGCCTGCACCAGCAGTTAATATAGAAAACCCAGAAATGTCTGGCATACAGTGCTGTCTCTTTTAGCTCGTGATGGAAAATTAAGACTTAAACTATAGAGGCGAGAAGGTGATTCTTTGGGCTGAGGTGCAGTGGAGTAGCCAAGACTCATGTTGTCCTTCCCCATGGCTTTCCATTCCTCTGTCTTGACCATGGAAAACATGGACTTTGAGCTGAACAAAATAAAGAAGCAACAAGTACACAGCATGTGACTTCAGTTGAATGTAGGCTGCCTAACTCTGACCCACAAGATAATTTTTATCATAAATGTATTTTTCTTTAATTGCCTATTATAGGTAATCTATTGCTTACTGTGGTGAAACCATCTGTTTGTTAATTTGATGTGTGTATATGTGTTATAGTTGTGTGTTCGAGTAAAAAGGAGAGAGACTGAGACAGAGTCAAAGAGACTGAGCATGCACCTGCACATATACCTGTATACATAACTGTGGTCAGAAACTATAGTAGCAGTCCTTGGTCCATTACTCGTCACAATTGAAGTTTAATGTCATCAATGACATCATTTTACCTGTGAAAATTTTATTTAGTTAAAATGACATCATCTAATTGGAGTTTGAGAAAGAAAAATAGACTTGACTCAATGTCTCTGTGGCTTACCTCATTTTGTCACATCAGATGGAGTCCTTACCTAAAGCTTAACATCTGTAACAAGACAACATTTCTGTAATCACATTTCTGTGGCATTCCAGCTACAAAAGAAAGCCTTTGGAAACACTCATGCCTGGTGGGCACCAATTGAAATCTTGAGGAACCTGAGAGCAATGATTGATAAGGGCCATTTGGTCATGGTGATATTGTTCTAGTGTCCTACTTCCAGATGCCATGTTGGGGAGAATGCTCTTTTACACATTATAGGGGACTGAGAACCCATGTGGGCAGACAGGAGATGAGAGAAACTCACTCTAGGGAAACTGTGGGAATAGATGCACAATACTACGTCTGGTCCTAACCATTCAAGATGTCTTTTTCAGATTAGAATTCAGAATAAGAATTTTCAAGACTTCTGGAAACTGCACATTTATCCACTTTGTTGGCTGGGATATAAATACTTTACAGACTGAATTATCCATAAATATATAACACTACTATAATTTGGTTGAGGAAATGACTCAGCTTCCTGACTCTCAATATACTCAATGAATTATTTTGCCCTGAATTTCTAGAATGTTCTTTCTCCATATCTCTATCTGGAAAGCTATTGTTTATTCTCCAAAATCTAGTTAACAATGTGCTTCTGTATAATACCTTTTTCTTTTGTAAATATTCCCAAGCCCCTTGAGAATATGCTGCATTTTCTTCTAGAGCACTGATCACTTTTCATAAGTATCCTCTTTAAAACTCAGTCTGCTGGATCGTGTACTTTTCATTTCTCATTTCTCCTCCTATACCAGCCCTCCCTCCACTCCCTGCATAAGGCATAGGGTTCACTAAAGTTTATGGAAATTATAAAGGGGAGCTGATTGCCTTAAATGATCACAGATGTCACTGTCAATTCTTAGGGCCAAATGCTCCATGAGAAGACACAAATAGTGCATAGTAAGATGTGAAAATTGAGAATTAGAAAACAAAACCATGCCCAAATCACAACCATCTAAAATCCAAACCAGCTGGAGAAAAAATTGTGCACCATTCTAATGTATATAAGTTAGATTGACAGTATCTTGAACCATTACCCACAGGTGCCAGTGTTTAGGGTACATATATTCCTATATATTATCCTCCCCCAAGGGTTCAGAAGAAGTAGCAGGAGGCTTCATATACAGTGTCAAGGATCATTGAGGACAGTTAATGAAGAGTCAAATGCTCGTCTTTGATTCCCAAAGTACATTCTCAAGTAATAGCTTTGAAAGCTTTAGTTTCCAATTGAAAATACATGGGCATTTTGAAAGATAATTATTTATTTTTTCTTTTTTAGTCCAGACTCTATCATCTTGATCACATTGATATCTGCTCCTCTTTGTAGCTCCTCCCTCTATTTCTGTGTGGAGGGAGAAAACACATGTAATAAATGTAAGTTATACCTAGATTATGTCTCTTATACTTAGGATTTGGTATCCAACTAGAAAGCCTAGGATAATTTCCCCTTGACATCTTAGTTTAATTTTACTTTTAAGGTAAGTTGTATAGATTCCAAGGATCAGTAGCTGATACCTTGGGCAGCTGTTATTCCTGTTATTCAGTCTCCTACTCACCTTATATTTGGTTTATTTATGTCCATCCTTTCAGTTCCATACCATTTGCTTTCTTGCATCCATGCTCTGTCTCTTGGAAACAACATAGAGTTATGTTATTTCATATTTTAAATTGAATCTGAAAAATACTTTGCACTAGGGTCTTTATTCACATTTAATGTAAATAGTGACATGGTCAGATTTCTATTTATTACCTTACTATTTGTGTTGTACTTGTCTGTCATTGGTTCTCTATTCCTTCATTTCCTTTTATTTCCCTTCTTTTATGTTATATAATATTTTTAGTGTACCATTTTAATTCTCTGTTTTTTTTTCTTATACTTTACAATGTGAATTCTAACTTCTCACAACTGATTTCAAAATAACACAATTCTGGTAAGATCTAGAAGCTTTACTACAGTTCCACTTTTTCCTTTTTTCTTTTCTTTTATTCGTTTTATTTTTTGCTACCAGGGATATTGAACTCAGGGGCACTTGACCACTGAGCCACATCCCAGCCCTATTTTGTATTTTATTTAGAGACAGGGTCTCACTAAGTTGCTTAGTGCCTCCCAAAATTGCTGAGGCTAGCTTAGAACTCTCAATTCTCTTGCCTCAGCATCTGAAACCACTGGGCTTATAGGCCCCTAAGCCCTGCTTTTCCTTATTTTTTAGTGGTATTATTAGCATATATGTTTGAGGCATAATTAAGAATACAAATGGTGTTTGTTTCAAATTCCTGGCACAGACTTCTAGAAGCCCTTGGAATTTCACTAGTGCTAAAAGTACCTTTGTTATTTTAATGAAGTGAGTCATCCTGACCTTCTAAGTAGTTTCAGGTTTTAGCTGGTCACCAGAAAGACAAATTTAACACTACAGAGTTGAAATTCTGGATCAGCACAATCTCTGACACTGAATTACTGCTGGAGTGTGAGTTCACATGGCCAATCATGGTTACTTAATGAAACTCCAGTGAAAGCTCTGACACTGTGGCTTGGAAGTGCTTCCTAGGTGGTCAGTATATTGGTGTCTAGGAGGATGTCACACCTGGATTCCAGGATAAGAGGGTATGCAAGCTCATCACCCTGTTCCCCACATCACCCACTACCACCTTCCACAATGAATCTCTTCCATTGTGATGTTCCCAAGTTGTGTCCTTTAAGAAAAAGTGATAATTATAGGCACAGTACCTTCTTGAGTTCTGTGAATCTGTTATCAAACATGAGGAATTTCTTACCAAAAAAGTTGATTTTTTTTTTACCAGAAGGATATCCATTGTTACCAATTTAAAATTAAATCAAAAGTTTGTTTATGCTTTGATTAATTTTCAAAATAATGCTGAAAGTCATTTTTCAGTTTTGTCCATATTTACAGTCAGATTTTTATTTTTTTTTTGTTGTTGTTCTAGGGATTGAACTCTGATAAGCAAACACTATACCACAGAGCTGTACCTCAGCAATGGATTTTTGAGAAGATTCATTAATCTCCTCACCCAGCCATAAGCATGGTCCTTACTTCAAGTTTTTCTTTTCTTTTAAAATTATCCTTCTTGCCTCATTTTATATGTTATGTCTTACATTTTCCCAGGGTTCACTTTTTGCTTAAATTACTTATATTTTGAAATGATTTTTTAAAATTCTATTAATTCCTGTATTCTATTTTCTCTCAAATCTTTTAGTTCTATTTTATAACCTCTATTCTTTCAAATGCTGATGTATGCTCTGATTTTTTTCTCCTTTTCTTATATTTTATGTGCATATCATTCTAATGTCTCTTCAAGGTTTGGAGTAACATTATTCTCCTTATTCTCCCTTTTTTCTTATAATAACTTTATACGGGCTTTAGACACACTCTTTTCTATTGCTCATATATAAATGAAGTGGATCTTCCAGTCTCTTTGATATTTATTAGCAAGTCATCAGGTTCCATCTCCAGGTCTTTGCACTTAACTCTACTCCTGTTGTAAATTCTTTCTTCAAAGGTATCAGCTGTTTTCTTCCTTCAGTAATTTTTCTTCTCAAACCTCACCCTTTGAGTATCCTTGTATAACCAGTCTATTTAATTATTACTTCCTGGTCTTTCAATTTCCATACATGTTACCATAATTGTAATATAAATCCAATTGCAATATATAAGTAAAATCAAATAAGTCATTAAATCTTTAGATCAAAAATGTTTATATATCCTACTGAATCAGTAACATCAAGAAAAGTGACTTCTGTGAAATATATTTTTAATAAAAACTGGTTATATCAAACATAGGTTTTATTGTTTCAAAAGTTACCAATACATAAATATGTTCATTCATAACATTTGCAACGGTCACACTGTGCATACTAATGTCTGTCCCAATAGTCAAAGAAAATTGATTGATGTTATGGGATTAGAAATTGAAATGATTTGGTCAGTCCTTTGCAGGACTGACTGGGAAAGAGGAGTGTGTCCAAACAATTTTGCTATTTCAAAAGCACAAGTTTAATGTTCACTTGAAGGAAAGACAAGCCTCTGAGCTTTAGACCAGTGACAGTAATTTTTGTTGATCAATGAGATTGCTATTTTCCCTCTGACTACTCTACTTGATTCCTCTAAACTAGAGATCAGAGTTTTAAGCTATGGTTTCATCTGGGATATAGCACTTCTCTTTGAATGGTAGATTTTATGAAGATTCAACAATTTGTGATGTCTGTATAAATTCAACAATATTGAAGGTCAAAGCAGAGGGTATTGATTTCTATCAATCCACCTAGCTCCAGGTCTTACACAACACTGCCCATTAACCCTAATTTCTGTTCCTCTTTATCCTCATATATGTTCCCAGTACTCATATCCATGTGCGATGGGACATGCAAGCATTGAGTTGAGAATACATGTCCATAGGCTGCTTATTTGAAGATCTTCAAGTAAATGTCTGTCACGAGCACTTTGGATTGAAAGCAGGAGTTGTCTAATAAGTCCAAGTAAATACCTGCAGAGTGCCAATTAAAAGTTATTTGCAGCCACTATTACGTTCAGCTTTTGTTTTCTGCTACCACTTTTTAAAGGAAATTTAAAATTGAGAACTATTATTTCATTTAGAATTGATACCTTCATACAATTTGTCTACTTTTTTCAGTTTGGGTTTTCACTAATTTATTCTTACTCCTGGTCATAAACTATGTGTCAAAATTCCCTGTAATTAATCCAAGTGCTTGATGAACCCCAAATTCACTATTTAAGAATAATCTTGTATTAAAAAAAAGAAGTTTTACATAAGAGAGTACTTTAAAATATTACATGCCATTAATATCATTTGAATTTTATTATTTGAGCAAAAATAACCCCAAACATCCGTTGGTGGTTAGGTCAGGGCAAAAGTCCCTGAATGCTTTCAGTGAAATTGAAACAAGGCAGCCAAAGCAATATTCCTAGGAATGCAGTCTCACTCAGGGAGGAAAGACACCATTTTTAAGATCATAGATTATAATTTTTCACACATAAGCACATATTTTCAATCAATTTTTAGACTTACCCATATATTCAGAAGTTTATTTGCTTGCTAGTTCTTTATGCATTCCAACTTTTTTATATTGAGACTAATTTCCTTCTAACTGAAGTGCATCAGCCTGTAACTTCTTATTAATGATGTTGAACTTTCTCAGTCCTTGTTTTACAAAGAAAATATTTATTTTTCACTTATTCTTGAATGATGTTTTTAGTTAAATCACCAGCTGTTTTCTCTCAGCACTTTGAAAAAAGTATTCTGCTGTCTTCTGAAATTTATTTTTAATTGAAGAGAAGTCTGATGCCATCCTAATAACCATTTGGGGGTGAAGGAGGAGCTTGTCTACCTTTTCTGTGTTAATTTGTGAGTTTATACTTTTGCCCTGATGTTCCTCAGTTTATACACACATGTACTCTTTCATGCACAAAGGTACACATATGCACAAACACATGGAAACAGAAACACACACATGAGCACACACATACACATACATACACACTTAGACACATGTGTGGATACCTGCTCCCACTTTTATTTATGTTCATGTTTATTATTATTTATCCTGATAGTGTTGTATTTATTCACTTAGATGTCCTCTGAGTGTCTAACATGTTTCAGAAACCATTTATCATGCAATGAATCTATTAATTTGCAAATGGGGAAATTTTTCAGAAGTGACTTTTTTTCACCTCTCTCCCCCATTCTTTTTCTTATGTACTAGTGTTTCTCATTTTATGAGTACCCTTAGCCTTGTGCTTTAATAATAGCTATCATTCAATGGACACCAACTATGTACTTTTCCAATTGGAGCATTTGATATCATACGTTATAGTTGTTTCAGCAGCTTTTGCAATCTCAATACACTATGAAATAGGTTACATTATCATCCCTGTTTACAGCTGAGGACACTGAAGCATGAAAAGTATGAGTAATGTACCCAAGTTCACTCAGACATTGAGCACTTACACAGGATTGATCCAAGTAACCCTTCCACAGTGTCCATATTCTCACTGCTAAGGCCTAGTATATCTAGCAATGATTTTTTTCACTCTGTTTCTTAAATAGTCTTCCATATTTTCTGTCTTTGTATCTCATCATGCTGCATTTCAAATGACTTCTCTGATTTTATGTTTTATGTAAATTCAGTCTTATTCACAGGTGTCTTAGTTTGTTCATTAATCCAACTATTTAAGTTTTTATTAATTATTTTATTTTTTTTTACTTCAGAAGGTTGCTTTCTACAAATATCTGCCTACTATGCTTTTAATTTTAGATTATCTTTATTTTTATGTCATTCACACATACAAAATGCTTCATTTGATTTCTCCTAAAATATTCCATTCCTGAAGATCTGACCTATATTTATGTGGCCCCAGTGTCTTCTTCACCATGTTCCATTTCTTTATGCAGGGTTTCCCTGTGGGAGTCTTTGTGTCTTGGGATATTTGAGTGCCCTGTGGAGTAAATTTTCCTTTTCTTCTTCATGGAAGCTATCAGGTTTTATAGTCCTAGATGAGATTTTATGTTAATATCTTGACTTAATGATTTCCTTATGGGAGAGTTTGCATAGATTTGGATTCTTGTCCAACTGGTTGTATAGGCCTTGCATTTCAACTTTTCATACCTGATTCCATGATTTTTTCATTTCCTAAGACTGCAAAAAGGCACAGAATGTCTTTCTGTCAGAGTATTATTTTCCACTTTTCACTGATGGGAAGTAGACTAAGTAATCAGAAGCATGTTTCCCAGGCCTGTATCCATTTGTCCCCAAGTGACAAGTAGACTCCAAGCAGACCTATACCAGGATGGAAACATCTATGGATTATTGCATGGCCTGTCCAATGCATGTGCCCCTTTTTTCATGACTTTCGTATCTCTTTTACTCTAATCCTAGAACCAATAATTCCCTTTTACTTATTTTAGATTCAGCTGCAAATTAATTTCTGCTCTAGAATTAGGAAAGAGATGAAAATAAAAAGAATATAAATAAGAAAGGAAGAAGTCAAATTATAACTTGCAGATGATATAATTGCGTACTTAGAAGATTCAAGGAACTCATCAAAAAACAGCTAGAACTAATAAACAAATTCAAAAAAGTGGTAGGTTACAAAATAACAAACAAACATCGATAGCTTTTCTATATACCAACAATAAATCTTCTGAGAAAGAAATTGAAAAAAACAATTTCATTAGCAAAAGCCTCAAAAAAAGTAAAACTAAGATACCTCAGAATAAATCTAACTAAGAAAGTAAAAAAACTGCAATGAAAAATGTAACAATTGAAGAAAGAAATTGAAAGAGATTCAAGAAGATGGAAAGACCTCCCTGCTTATGGATCAGCAGAATTAATTTCGTTAAAATGGCCATGATACCAAAAGCAACATGCAGATTCAATGCAATCCCCATCAAAACACCAATGACATTCTTCATAGAACTATAAAATAAGTCCTAAAATTCACTTGGAAAAATAAAATACCCAGAACAGTCAAAGTACTTCTAAGCCAAAACAGCAATACTAGAGGCATCACAATATCTGACTTCAAATTATACCACAGCAGTATAGTAATAAAACCTGTGTTATACCGGCATAAAAACAGACACACAGACCAATAGTACAGAATAGTACATAGACCACACATCTATAGTTATCTGACCCTTGACAAAGATGCCATAAGCAAACAGTGGAAAAAAGACAGCCTCTTTACAAATGGATGGGAAAACTGGTTATCCATATGTGAAGAATGAAATTAGATCCTTATCTCTTACCTTGTACTAAAATCAACTCAAAATGGATCAAATGCCTAGGAATTATGCCAGAAATTGTGCAACTCCTAGAAGAAAATGTAGGGTCAATACTTCAGCATATAGGCACAGACACTGACTTTCTCAATAGGATCCCTAAATCTTAGGAAATGATGCCAGAGTTAACAATGGAATGACATCAAATTAAAAAGCTTCTGCACCTGTACTCCCAGCACTTAGGGAGGCTGAGACAGAAGAAGCACGAGTTCAAAGCCAGCCTCAGCAATGGCGAGGTGCTAAGCAACTCAGTGAGACCCTGTCTCTACATAAAACAAAAAATGGGGCTGGGGATGTGGCTCAGTGGTCGAGTACCCCTGAGTTCAATCTCGAGTACCAAAAAAAAAAAAAAAAAGCTTCTGCAAAGAGGAAACAATAATGTGAAGACAGAACCTATGAAATGGGAGACAACCTTTGCTAGCTACTCTTTGACAGAGAATAAATATCTACAATACATAAAACACTCCAAAAACTTAACACAAAAAGCAAATTATTCAATTAATAAATGAGCAAACAAATTAAACAGATACTTCTTAAAAGAATAAATATAAATGGCTAACAAATACATGAAAAAATGTTCAACATCCTTAGCAATTAGGGAAATGCAAGTAAAGACTACACCTATATTTCATCTCATACCAATCAGAATGGCAGTAATCAAAGATATAAACAGTAATAGATACTGGGAGAGGATGTGGAGAAAAAGGAACACTTTTACAATGTTGGTGGAATTGAAAATTAGTAAGACCACTGTGGAAATCAGTATGGAGTTTCCACAAAAGACTAGGCATGGAACCACCATGTGACCCTGCTATTCCAGTCCTCAGTATTTAGCCTTAAGAATTTAAACCACCATACTACAGTAATACATGCATACCTAATTCACAATAGCAAACTATGGAACTAGCCTGGATGTTCATCAAGAGACGAATGGATAAAGAAAATGTGGCATATATACACATAGTGCAGTTTTATTCATCAATTAAAAAATGAAATTATATCATTAGCAGGAGAATTAATGAAACTTGATTTTGTTAAGGCAAATAAGCCAAAATCAGGAGGTCAGGGGTTGTATGCTTTCCTCTCATTTGTGGAAGCTTATTCGGAAAAGAAAGTTGGGGTGATCACATAAAAAGCAAACAAAGATCAGCAGAATAGAGGAAAGGGACCAGAGGATGGGAAGAGGGAAGGGAAGGGGAAGTACTGGGAAGGGATATTGATTCAATTATATTTTTATAACCTATGCATGTACTAATAGGTAACAACAGGTAACAACAAATCCCACCATGATGTAGACATATAATGCACCAATACAAAATATGGAGAAAAATTAATTTTTGCTTTAAATAGGAGTATTCCCAAGTGCTTTAATAAAAGGTCATCCCCATTACCTTGGCTCATTGCTCCAGGTTCTCAACTACATATATCTTGCCCATTTTTAAATATTAAAT
This sequence comes from Xerus rutilus, assembly GCA_028644305.1. NCBI lineage: Eukaryota > Metazoa > Chordata > Mammalia > Rodentia > Sciuridae > Xerus > Xerus rutilus. Next base: position 10,617 of record JAQQSJ010003301.1, read on the forward strand.
GTGATGATTTTTCCTATTTTAAAAACACAATAACCATGAATATTACTATTGTCATAATTTTTCTTTCAGTTTTTATTCACCTTATTTGCTATTACATTAAAATATTAATAGATGTTAGGATTTTTTTTTGTTTTTGTTTTTAAACTTTTTTTTGTAGTTGTAGATGGACAACATGCCTTTATTTTGTTTGTTTATTTTTATGTGGTTCTGAGGATCGAACCCAGTGCCTCGCGCATGCTAGGCAAGCAGTCTGCCACTGAGCTACAACCCCAGCCCCTAGATGTTAGTTTTTGAAATGTAGTTCAGAGAATAATGGTGAAGAGAGTTCCTACAGTCCTCTTTTCCCTGCATATAGTTTTTCTATTTGTAATATTTTGCATTAGTGTATTAGAAATTTCCAGTGAAACATAATGAAAAGGAAGTATATATAAATATAGACAGATCTATGATAAGCCACTGCACACATGACTATGCAGGTTGAAATGTCACAAGATGTCCAGGTGGCAAGCCAGAGACACAGGAAAATGGATGGTGTAGGTTCTACTCCGAAATCTGATAGGTTCAAATCTTAGAAGAACTAATGTTTCAATTCAAGTCCAAAAGCAGGAAGAAAATCAATGAGAGCTTAATCATCAAGCCAGAGGAGTTTCCTCTGACTCAGCCTTTTGTTTTGTTCAGGCCATCAATTGATTGGTGGGGAAAGGGCAATCTGCTTCATTCAGTCTACCAGTTCAAATGTTCTCATCTAGAAAAACTTCAGAGATACAAACAGAACAATATTTGACCAAATGCTTTGGTACCGGGTATCTCAGTCAAATTGACACCTATAATTAATCATTACAATTATTGTGGAATATACATAAAAGATGGGAAATAAACATCAATGCATTGTTATAAATTCCATAATTTATATTGAGATTCAATCTTCCAGTTGCAAAGTTCTAAAGGTTTTGACAGTGTTTAATGACATGCATCCCCATTGTGATATCATATAGAACAAATTCACTGCCCTATTCATTCCTCCCTCACCTGCACCTCTGACTACCCCCAGTCTGACTAT
>JAQQSJ010003302.1:0-11673 GCA_028644305.1 Xerus rutilus
TCTGTTTGGTTCCTTTTCAGAATCTCTACCTCCTTATTGAACTGATCTTTTACTTCCTGTATTTGCCTATGTATCTCTTTATCAAAATGATCTTTTGCTGACTGGGCTTGCTCTCTTATATAATTCTTTAAGTCACAGAACATTTCAGTTATGTACATCCTGAACTCCTGTTCTGTCATTTCTTCTGCTGTACTGACCATGTATTCTAATAATGTAGTATCTTGGTTTGTTTGAGGCACTTTCTTCCCTTGTTTTTTCATGGTGTTTGTGTGTCTTTCCTTCTAGCTCTGCTGATCCAATGTGTTACAGTTTTTACTCCTATAGGGTTATAGTCTCCTTGCAGGGTTTCAATACCTCTCCTTTAAAGAGGAGACCAATATTGATTGTTCTCAATACCAACAATATATAGTTTCAAACCAAGTAGCTCCTAATATCTCCTATATACATTTATAGTTTGGTCACAATATACAACACTTATGAGTTCCTTTAACATCTAATATGTAAACAATAGGTTTGCATAAGGGTCTACAGTTTCTGTTGGTCTGCTAGAGAAACTTGAGGGTGGGGTGTAGGATAGAATGTTAGGGTGGTAGGAAGTGAGGGTATGGTTATTAGATCTTAGAAAGCATGAAAAAGGAATCCAAGAGAAGTTGGCTGTTAGTAGAAAGAGTGAAAGAGAGTGAGGGAAGACCAGTAAGGAAGAAGAAAAGAGAGTACAGCTAGCGAGGAGACATGATAGTAAGAAAAATAAAAAATATGGAAGTGGGAGTTACAAGACTATTTAATACCACTCTAGTATATTGTTCAGAAATCCCAGTCTACCATATCCTACTGCATAACAAATATTTGGTTTCACAACTGTTGGGGATTAGAGGGTGGGAAAAGAGCAAGAGAGAAAAGAGGAAAGGAAGAAAAAAAAAGAAGAAATGAGCAGAGAAATAAAACAAAAAGATTAAACAAAAGGAATATTAGGAGAGAAAGATAAAGGATAAAATAAAGAATAAGAATAAAAAAATAAAAAATAAATAAATAAAATAAAAAGTCTCAATGTAAATACACAGGTTTGCTTCCCTTCACTTCCAGTAGGTGGCATTGTCCGTTGCTTACTAGAATTCCTCCTTGGATGAAGAATGCCCTAGGTGAGGTGAGGGTCTCACAAGGAAGCCATCTGCTTCAGCAACAGGGTGAAGTTCTGGGCTGCTGGTAGTCTTGGATGCAGTGGAGACACTGTTTCATGGTGTGCTGTGTTGAAGTAAAAGTTTGTCCCCAGATGCTGTCCAGTGTTTCCTGGTGCAGGAAATTCTGTCCTGCTAAATGGAGATCCACAAAGAACAGTAGCCGGGGGTCCTGCGCGGGAGACGTTTGTCCACAGGAGCAACTGCTAGGGGCCCTGCGTAGTTGGGTGGGCGCTGGAGCCAAGAACTCCATGTAGAAGCAGGTCCCGCCTGCCCAGGGCGAATCCTGGGCTGGGGCCCTGGGCTGGGGCCCTGTGCTGCAGCTGCGTTCTGCTGCTCGCCACTGAAGTCATGCTGCTTGTGGCAATCACTGCTGCCTGGTGGCCCTGCATACACACACGTGAGTCAAATTCCTGCGGGGGATGATGAGCTGTAGGATGATGTCATGAAGCTGGCTGGGAGACGGAATTTCCACTACTTCAGGCTCCGGTCCTGGAGAGACTAGCATGGAGGAGTCCGTCTAGGCTGCCATCTTGGAACCGGATCCATACCTCAACATTGTAAATGCTATGTATGCTACACCCAAGGCCAACCTCATTCTAAATGGAAAAAAATTGAAAGCATTCCTTCTAAAAACTGGAACAAAATAGGTATGCCGTTTTTCACCACTTCTATTCAACACAGTCCTTGAAACTCTAGCCAGAGTAATTAGAAGAAAAAAAAGGGATAAGAATACGAAAAGAAGAACTCAAATTATTCCTATTTGCTGACAACATGATTCTATATTTAGAAGACCCAAAAAACTCTACCAGAAAACTTCTAGAACTCATAAATGAATTCAGCAAAATAGCAGGATATAACCTTAACACCTACAAATCAATTGTATTCCTATATGTCAGTGATGAATCAATTGAAAGAAAAATTAGGAAAACTATTCCATTTACAACAGTCTCAAAAAAAAAATATTTGGGAATCAATCTAACAAAAGAGGTGAAAGACCTCTACAATGAAAACTACAGAATATTAAAGAAAGCAACTGAAGAAGACCTGAGAAGATGGAAAGTTCTCCCATGTTCTTGGATAGGCAGAATTTGTCAAAATGGCCATACTACCAAAAGTGTTATACAGATTTAATAAAATTCTTATGAAAATTCTAATGATATTTTTCATAGAACTAGAAAAAGCAATCATTAAATTCATTTGGAAAAATAAAAGGCCCAGAATAGCCAAAGCAATTTTCAGAAAGAAAATTGAAGCAGAAGGCATCACAACATCAGACCTTACATTATACTACAGAAACTACAGTAACAAAAATAGCATTGTATTGGCACCAAAATGGACATGAAGACCAATGGTACAGAATAGAAGGGACAGAGACAAACACACACAAATAAAATTATCTCATACTAGACAATGTTGCTATAAACATACATTGGAGAAAAGAAATCCTCTTCAACACATGGTGCTGGGAAAACTGGAAATCCATATATAACAAAATGAAATTAGACCCCTGTTTCTCACTCTGCACAAAACTCAACTGAAAGTGGATCAAGGACCTAGGCATTAGACCAGAGACCCTGCACCTACTAGGAGAAAAAGTAGGCCCAATTCTCCATTATGTTGGCTTAGGAACCAATTTCCTCAATAAGACAAAGTGCAAGAAATAAAATCAAGAATCAATAAATGGGATGGTATTAAACTAAAATTCTTCTTCACAGCAAAGGAAACAATCAAGAACACAATGAGAGAGCCTACAGAATGGGAGAAAATCTTTGCCACTTGCAGTTCAGATAGATCATTAATTTCCAGGATATATAAAGAACTCAAAAAGCTTAATACCAAAAAAAAAATAACCCAATCAATAAATGGGCAAAGCAACTGAACAGGCACTTCACAGAAGAAATACAATCCATCGACAAATATATGAAAAAATGTTCAACATCACTAGCAATTACAGACATGTAAATTAAAACTACACTGAGCTTTTATCTCGCTCCAGTCAGAATGGCAATTACCAATTTATGTGTAATAAATGTTGGTGAGGATGTGGGGAAAAGGGTACACTTATACTTTGCTGGTAGGACCGCAAATTGATGCAAGCACTCTTGAAAGCAGATTTATCAGAAAATTTGGAATGGAACCACTATTTGACCCAGTTATCCCACTCCTTGACATATACCCACAGGACTTAAAATCAGCATACCATAGTGACTTGGCCATATCAATGTTTATAGCAGCTCAATTCACAATAGCTAAGCTATGGTACCAACCTAGGTGCCCTTCAACAGATAAATGGATAAAGAAAATGTGGTACATATACACAACAGAATATTACTCAGCCATAAAAAGAGTGAAATTATGGTATTTGCCAGTAAATGGATAGAACTGGAGACTCTCAATGCTAAGTGAAATAAGCCAATCTCAAAAACTTAAAGGCCGAATGTTCTGATAGGCAGATGCTAACTCACAATAGTCTGGGTTGAGGGGAGGGGAGGTTCACCAGATGAGATGGGGGAAATGGGGGTAAGGGGAGGGATGGGAATAGGAAAGGCAGCAGAATGAATTGGACATAAGTTTCCTATGTTCTTACATGAATACATGACCAGTTTAACTCTATATCATGTGCAACCACAAAAATGTGAAGTTATACTCCATGTATTTTGATATGTCAAAATACATTCTACTGTCCTGTGTAACTAAAAATAACAAATAAAAAATTTAAAAGAAGTTGATATAGTAAAAAAGGTAAGATGTTCTGGCAACTTATGCCAAAATACTGCAAGTTAAGGGTAGAGAAGAGTGAATGCATTTGAGAGACATTTAGAAAGTGGAATCTATAGGACTCGGTGGTTGGGCAGATATAGGGTAAGGTGAAGAGATAGAAACTATTTCTGTGTTTTTGCTTATTGCTGCTATTTGTTGAACTAGTAAAGTAAGGAGGAAGTGGTTTGGGAGGTAACTAGAGGTAACTAGAGACTCAGCTATTATTTAAATTGGAACATGCTGACATCTAAATAGCTTTGGGACATTCAAGCAAAGATAGACAGCAACTATTGGAATACTCAGTTCTGGAATTCAGGAGGTAGATTTCGGTTTGTGATATAGATTGGAAGGCATATGTAAGAAATGGTAACGCAAATGAGTAAAATTTTCCAGGGAGATTCTTAGGCTGAGAGATCAATCCAAAGATGTAAATGAAATCACCATTTTCAGGATGGGAGAAATTAAGAAAATACAAAAAATACTGGAAATGAGATTAAAAGGAAGTGGAAAACCAGGAGAAATAATATTTATCAAAAATAAGGAAAGAGGGTTTTGCAGAGGTGGTAATGGCCATCATCAAAAGCTATCAAGGGTCAAATGAGAACTGAAAAGTTTCCACTAAATTGATAAATGAGGTTTTATCAGTCACTTGGTTGATTGATAGTAATAAAAGGGCTGAAATAAGCCTTACAGATGTTAGAGTATCTAACTTAATAAATTTTCTCCTAGATCTGAAACTCAAATTCATTGATAGCTAAAGTTTGTTCCTTGTTAAGTACCATAGAAAAGTGGCCTCTTACTTCAATAACTACTACTTCCATGAAGTTATGTAATCATTCATGTATTCAAATATCTGAATGCTTTCTATATGTGAAGTGCTGTGCTGGATGTTGGGTACACCAAGATGAATAATACAAACAAGATTTCTGTTTTCATTCAGTTAAGTCTGGAGTTTTTCAATAGCAATTGTTATTTAAAGAAACAAAAATATTCACAAGTGCACAGAGTACAGAGTCCTGATCTAAATTTAAATCTAACTATAGAGTATCCATTGGCATAGTTTTTGAAGAACACAGTATCAGTCAGCTAAAAGCATGGGGTTTATTAAAAAAAAAAATCCTGGATTTGATCTCAGCTCATCAATTTACTAGTTGTGTGATGTGGGAAAATTAGTTAATTTCTTGAGCCATTCTAGAGGGTAATGGTGATTGTTGACTTACTTTCAGAGCCAAAAGACGGCTTAGATTATTTAAGGCAGTTCAGAGTCATATAGGTACCCAAGAAGGAAGAAGACAGGAGTGTTAAGATGATGACTAGATGATTCTTCACAAGGGCATGTGGAGAATGGAAGTAAAGCTGGGGAACAATGGTGGGAAGAAGGCACTGCCTTTCTTTAAAAGTCTCTTTTGTTCAGGCGGTCCCCGACAAGGAGAAGGAAACCAATGAATGGCAAAAGAACAGAATGTGTACATGGACAAAGCTTGTTGACTAGGAGCGGAGGGTCACTAAAGCATGACTTGGCAGAGCTGCTGTATTAAGAAACTCTTAAGGTCAATGCCTTTAATAAAGTTTCTCTTAGGCTGGTCACATTTCTCAGTGAACAGTCTTCCAATCCCTTGCCTTGAGGGCAGGCTGCCAGAGTTCTGGGAACTAAAGAGGGAAAGCCTGCTGGCAATCTCAATATGTATCTGGCATTCACTTAAACCCCTTGTTTGCAGCAAGATAGAGTTTCTCTCACCAGACCCAGTTATTTCCTACCCCTGTGATATTCTTTCTCTTAAAAATAAATACATAAACAAATAAATATCCAATCTCTGCCAAAGTAAAGGAAAGGCAACTGGTTGTTTACACAGAATTAGGAAAAGATCTGGGAGGAGAATCCACCTCATCTCAAACAGACTTGACCAATCCTTTGTTTTAATGTTCTAGCCCGATGACATCCTCCTGCTTTCAGAGATATTTGGATATCTAATCCCTGAGCCCCTTGGGGTTCTATAAACTGGGCTGCTTTAAGGCTTTTCCTACTGCCAGCTGGGAAAGGCTTTCTTGGGTCTGCTAAGTAAAAATCACTTATCCATCAGTTTTATACTTTCCAAAATGCTGTCTTCTGTCTCCTCTTCTACCTTTCCTGTGGGTTTATGCATTTAAAAAAAAAACTTTTTGTTTTAGTGAGGTCTGGGAGGCAGCAGAGATTAAATGCATATATGTAATCTGTTCACTTTAACAGAAATTACTGTCTGCTGCTTTTCTCTCTTCTCCAATTGTATTTCCATACTCAATAACATGAAAATATTCTCTATTTTTCAAAAACACAAGCCCTTTCTATACTTCTCTTTTCTAGCAACTTCATCTACCAGCAACACTCTCTCCCAACCCTTGTCTGACAAATACCTTCTATAACCATCTCCTTTCCACTTCAATTCAGAAGCCCCATAAGATCGGTCACTTTTCACGGTATTTTCTTTAGATCTCTTTCAGCACTTATCCTATTATATTAGTCCATCTGTGAGACTTTCCTTCTAGACTGTTGAACTCCTCAAGAACTAGAATTATATCTTTCTTGGTACTGAGAATTGAACCCTGGGGGAGTTTTACCACTGAACTACATCCTTGGTCCTTTTTATTTTGAGATGGTCTAATTGCTGACCTTGAACTTTGAATCCTCGTTTCAGCCTCCCTGTCACCGAGATTACAGACATGTACCACCATGCCTGAACTCCTCTTCTTAATTAATTAATTAGTTAATTAATTAATTTTCCTTCTTAAGGTGTTGGGAATCAAACCTAGGGCCTTTGTTTATGCTAGGCAAATCTCTACCACTGAGATACCTACTAGCCCTTGGCTTTTTCTTAGTAGGAAGTTCTTCAGAACTTCCAGTTCTTTGTCAGGTATATATATACTTCAGAAATATTTTTTCTAGTTTTGCTTGTTTGTTTTTCTCAATGGTGTCTTTTGATGAGCACAAGTTTTAATTGTGATAACATCTAATTATAATTTTTAATTTTTTTGCTACTGCTTTCTATGATTTAGGAAATTGTTCATTTGTAAGTCAGGAAACTATATTTTCCTCTCAGTTTTATGGGAGTTTAGAGTTATAGCTTAGAGTATCTGTTTAATATGCATAAGTCCCTGGGTTCTATTCCCAACCCCACCAAACAATTAAATTAGTAAAAATGTGGTTTTACATTTTATGTCTATGCTCTGATTCAAGTTATTTTTACTTGCTGTTAGAATTAATGTTCACATGGCTAGTTATTTCAATGCTATTTGTAGGAAAAAACCCAATAAACCCTTCCTCTCCCTATTGCGTTATTTTGATGTCTTTGTCAAAAATGCCATAAATGTGGGGCTGTCTCTTAGTATTCTTTTCCACTGACCTATTTGTTGATATTTACTTAGGTCAATACAATAGTGTTTGGATTATTGTGGGTTGATAGCAGATTTTGAAATCAGATCCTCCAACTTTGTTTTCTCAGTCCTATGCATTTCCATATAAATTCAACAATTAGCTTGTCAATTTCTTTAAAAAAGTCACTTGCAATTTTGATTTGGACTACATTTAATCTATAGTTCAATTTATAGAGAATAATACTAAGTCTTCCACATTCTTTCAGTTTTTACTTTTAGTGACTGTATAATTTAAATTTACCTGACCATTATTGTTAATCTCCTGTTATTTGCTCACTGTTATGTTCAAACCACACCCACTCCAGTACTGGGGATTGAACCTTGGGCCTCACACATGCTAGGCAAGTGTTCTACCACTGACTATATCTCTATCCCTTTTTATTTATTTAAAAAATTTTTGAGACAGAGTCTGGCTCAATTGTTCAGGCTAGCCTTGAACTTGCGATCTTGCTATCTCAGCCTTTTGAGTTGCTGGGATTACAGGTTTATGTCATTGTGCCTGGCTTATTTATTTATTCTAATTACTATTTATTCAAATTGGATAATTCCTATATATATATAGTCTTTGGACATCTAAATTTGCTGTTGGTTGTTTCTGTTGACACGAATTCATTTTTGGCTCATTTCCTTGGCATTTGGTTATTTTAAAATTGCCAATTAATACTTTGTTGAATTTAATCTATGGGAATCCTGACTGCCTAAATTGGGATGCATTATTTCAGAAATGATTCACACTTGCTTCTTCTGGAGTCAAAGGTGGAGGGCATGCTACTGAATAGGGACTACTTCATTCTTTTTCAGTGTTCTAGCTTGATGTGAAACTTTCAGGTTCGACCAGCTTTTCAAGGCTTAGTTTTGTTCATAAATCTGGTTTTACCAATTGCTCATTGCATAGGATTTGTCTTTCCTCCAAAATACAGGGAGAATATATTTAGAGACTTTCTTTTCTTCTTAAGAGAAACAATATATCAAAATCATGATTCATATTTGTTTGCAATTTTCTAAAATCTATTTCTTTTTAAAAAAAAACAGTTTTAGTTGTAGATGGACACGGTATTTTTATTTATTTTATTTTTATGTGGTGCTAAGGATCGAGCCCGGTGCCTCACACATGTTAGGCAAGTAAGTGCTCTATAACCCCAGACCCTAAAATCTATTTCTACATTAATAAAATGATTCCTCATAACATGCATTTAATCATGATGCTTGAAATGGAGGACTTCACTGGCTTTTCAAATTATAATTTATTTTAAAAAGACATTAGCTAAGATGTTTATACAATAAAAGATGTAGTGTATCTGGTGAAATGGACAGTTAAGACCATGAATTTAGAGGAGAGATTTTTAGTAATTTCAAAAAATACTAAAATGATCAGTTCTTTGAAATGAGATGATATGTAGTTGAATTAATCTATAACCTCTATAAAATAGTGCTGTAAAAAGTTTTCTTGGCAGTGAATAAACCTGATAAACAAAATAGCCTTTGGCAGGACTCATGTTCCATTTTAATTCTCCCTTGAGGACAGGAAAGACAGAATAACTTCTAGGTCATGAAAAGCAAAAATTTACTGAAGTTTTTGAATCAATACTTAAAAATTAGCTCATTTAATGTTTCTCTCTTAAAACACCAACACAGATGTTTTTGCCTCTCTGCACTGAACTTTTATGCTTTTGCAAAAAAATGTTCAGAATGTCATGTTAAATCCCCATAAGTATGTTCTTGCAACAGGAATATGAATAGTAATAAATCCCAAGTTGGTAATAAAAAACTCATTAAAATAAGAATATCACATGCAGGTCCATTCATAACTGGGAAGACCTTAAATAGCATATGCTTGATGAAGCACAGGATTTTTTTTATGTATATATGAAATACTGAATTATAAATTACTAAGTACCCATCAATCTAGGTGTATTTGAAAGCAGCAAAAAATGTTCACATACTTTTTCTTGTCCAGAAATATGATTATTGAAATGAAAAAGAAAAATATCTGTAGTCTAAGAGAATCTATTATACAAGTGACCTACTAAACTCTATGTGCTAAATTTAGAGAAGACCTTAAAACTTTGTTCTTCAGTTAATAAACAGCAATGAAAGTACTAGTAGATAAAAGCTCCTAAAATAGTTTTTGTAGTTTTAATACAAATAATTAGGTAATCAGGGAATTGCTCAATTTTAGGGTTTCTGGAGACCTTGATCTGTTAACCCTATTTCTTTATTCTCTATAATAATAGTATTTTATTAAATTATAAAATTAATATATGCTGATAATTAATTTTATATAATTTAGTTATATGTGTTTCAGGCAGAAAAGTGCTTAAATTGGAAATCAAATTTCTTCTAATCTATATCTCAGAAATAATCACTATTAAGAATTTAGTGTAAATATCCATCTAGATTTTTACTATCATCTACATTCATACATACATGTAACTGTAGATCAAAAACAGAATCATATTGTATCTACTTTATGTTAACTTTCTTTATACCTACCTGCATATACATAACAAGTTTTATCACATCAGTACATATATAAAGTTGTTTCTATTTAGTAATCAAACAGTATTCCAAAGAAGAGTTGTATGATAATTAAATAAATCAATATCTAAATGGCAAATACTTAGGTTGTTTGGATATTTTCTGTTATAAAAACCATAATATCAAGTATCTTATACTCTGAAGGAAGAACGTATTTCCAGGAAAAGTGATCCATCTCTTATTTTGTCAATTCACTTACACAAACTGCATAATGCTTGTTACAAGATTACATTTTTGATGGTGGACTGGATCACTACAAATATTAAATAAGAATTTATGAGAAAGATATCCTATGAAATGAGTTTGGGAAGATAAATATGTCATGCAAAAAAATCTAAGGAGTCGTCTAAGACATAAAATATATATGTTATAAAGTTATAAAGAATAGTGATACAATGAGCAACTATATACCTAATGTCAGAAATAAAATATTACCATCACCTTTAGAGGGCCCCATGTTCACCACCCTTCCTCTGTGTCCTAGAGGTAATTTTCTTAAATAATTTATTTCTTATCACCTTAATTTTCTTTATATTTTTACCACATAAGTATCACTAAATTAAATCTCTCTAAATAATTACATGCTTTTCAATTTTATAAAGTAGAACTATGTTATAATTGAGATATTTTTACTTCTGCATAAAATTATCTTCTTTAAGGTTCATGAATATTATCCCCTGTAATTACAATTCATTTATTATCTGCTAAATAATCTCCTATTATAAGAAGATATCAAATTTATTTATCCATTCTTATGCTGGTTGGCATCGAGCTATTTCAAGTTTCCTGCTACTTAAAACAATGCTGCTCTGAACATTTTTGTACATGCTTCTTGGCATATGTGGGCAAGAGCTCCTCTAGGGAGGGAGTCTCTGGGTCATAGATCATACCACATATGCAGCTTTATTAGAAAATGACAAATTATCTTATTTCTTTTCTTATATCTCATAAAATTTTCTAAAGTGGTTACACCAATTTACATATTCACTGGTACAATTTACATGTTCCATTTGTTTCAAAACTTTGCCAATAATTAATATCATCAAATTTAAATTTTTTTTTTGCTGTTTTTAGGTGGGCAACACCTGTAACCCCAGCAATTCTTTTTTTTTTTTTTTAATATTTATTTTTAGTTGTAGGTGGACAGAATATCTTTATTTTATTTTTATGTGGTGCTGAGGATCGAACCCAGTGTGTCTCAAGCGTGCTAGGCGAGCACGCTACCACTGCGCTATAACCCCATCCCCTAACCCCAGCAATTCTGAAGGCTGAGGCAGGAGGATCACAGATTCCAGGCCAGCTTCACTAACTTAGTGAGATCCTCTGCAACTTGATGAGATGTTGTCTCAAAAAATAAAAAGAGTTGGTGATGTAGCTCAGTGGTACAGTGCCCCTGGGTTTAGTCTCCAGGCCAAAAAAAAAAAGTATTTCTTCAATTGCTGATATAGATCATTACAGACGATTTTCATACACTTTTTAATGAAGTGGGTTGCTTTTAATCTTCTGCCCATTTTAAAATTAGGTTTTTCTTCCTTTTTTTCTGTCTTGATTTGTAGGAGCTCTTGTAACCTGAGTACAAACCTTTTGGCGGTTATATGTTTTACAAACATCTCTCACTCTGGTTTTTTTTGGACTGGACTGGAGATTGAACTCAGGGGCACTCGACCACTGAGCCACATCCCCAGCCCTACTTTTGTGTTTTATGTAGAGACAGGGTCTCACTGAGCTGCTTAGCACCTCACCGTTGCTGAGGCTGGCTTTGAACTCGCGATTCTCCTGTCTCAGCCTC
>JAQQSJ010003303.1:0-11673 GCA_028644305.1 Xerus rutilus
TGAGCATTCCTAATCTAAAATTTGAAACATTTCAGATTTCACATTTTCAGATTAGTGATGCTCATCCTTTAAAGTCTATGCAAATATTCCAGAATTCAAAAAGTAAAACATTTTAAAAAATCCAAAATCTGAACCTCTTCTAGTCCCAGGCATTTTGGATAAGGGATATTCAGCCTGTATATATCTGTAAGCAATTACATCCTTGATATACAAGATTTCCATTGCTGCTTTTTCCTAACACAGTTGTTACATAAAGAAATGTACATGTACCAGTCCACTTAATCTCTAGTAACTTAAAAATGTTCTTGTGTATCACTTTTGTATGTTCATATTTGTTTAAAAATCCAATTTCCTGTTAGCTTTAATAATTTTTGACTTTTTAATATTTAATATTTTTAACATTACAATATGCTTCCTTTTTATTTGGAATGTATGCACTTTGCCATTGATTGACATCCACTCTAACACTTGGTATATCAGAATTTTCCATTTTTAATACTTCACTTCTTGATCTTAGAGTTAGATATATCCTCTAATTAGATATATCATCTCTAACTGGTGTCAGTATGCATGAATGATTCTAGTTGAAAAACAAATGCCAAGAATAGACCTCCAAGTGAAAAACAGCCCAAATTATGGAAAGTTTTACAATTTATGGAACTGTAAGATTCTTCATATTTATTTTGTTTCCTCTAATTGACAACCCTTTGGTTTTCCACTTAAAAGAAGTTGTCAGCTGCCAGATTGTCAACTACTGAAATCATCTTATTTGTAAAACTGGTGTCTAGAGCAATATAGACATTAAAATAAAACATTTTGCCCTTTCTGTATCAGTGATATAGGTTCACTGTAACAAATTTGGAGAACAAAAATCTCACCAAAATAAGCCAAAATTCCCTTACTCAAAAATATCCACCTTCAATGGTTTATGAATATCACTCTAAAATTGCACTTACACTGTATGCTTTCTTTTGCAACTTTATGCAATTACAAGAAAAATAACTGACGTACAAAAAAGGTATGTCCCAGTTCAACACTTTGATAGCAATGGAATTTCAACATTCAAGAAACACTTGTCAGAGACTTACCTTAAACCAAGTAATGTAACATTTGACTAAACAGATCCTTCAATTTAAACTGGCAGCACTTAATTTTTTTTATTTTTATTTTTTGGTACTGGAGATGGAACTCAGGGGCACTCGACCACTGAGCCACATCCCCAGCCCTATTACTTAATTTTGATTTCAGAGATTAGAGTTGCTCTGGGGATGTACTCCTTAAACACTGCCCATCCACTTTACCAGGTGATGATTACCTGTATTCACAAGATTAATCGCAACTTTTTGCAAATTAAGACTTTTTCATTGAAACTTCATATAGAAATTCAGGAAACAATTATATTTAATTGTTTTAGAACTGATTTATGTGATAAAAGTTCAACTCAGTTTATACCTTGACTTCTTAACACTTTTCCAGCCAGCAAGGGAACACCTGTGGAGCTTTGATTGCCTTGAGACTAGTCCTTGCCAAACATTATGTGTGGGTTTTTCTATCACAGAGTCAAATTTGATTTTATGGGGAAGAAACAAAAGATAGCAACACACCACCCCTCAATTTGTTAGTGTGGGTTGCTATTTCATGAGAAAACTTAATAGAATTAAAATAGATGAAAAAAAACAAACTAGATATGACTTTGTTCTTTGTATTATTCTATTATTTAGCACTGTCCAGTAGAACTTCTGTGATGGAAATATTTCATACTATCATGCTTAACATGTTGACACTAGCCAGTGTAGTACTAGAGCACTTGAAATATCCTTAGGAGCTAATGAACTGCATTTTTAGATTTTAATTCACCTTAATGAATTAACATTTAAATATTCCCATGTAGCCAATGGCTTTCACATTAAAAGGAGCAGCATTAGAACGCGGCAAATGGCCTTTATTTTCACTAGAATCAGTCAACTCACAGGAAGGTCACATGGACAACAATTTAATTTGTATTTTGAAAAATAAGTTATAAATAAGTTATTTTGAAAAATAAGTTATAAAATCATAAGCCCTAATCTGAAGTGCAGGTGCTTAATATAGACAGATGTATTAATCTTGCATCAATTTATGGTATGACCAATAGAAGCAAAAAAAGATGCTGAGAGAGGAAGTTGACATTAGGGCAAGGAGGGAATATCAGGCAAAAGAAAGCTATGTAAAACTGCATAAGATGCAGAGATAAATAAGAGGAAGAAGAGAAAGATTGAGAAAACTCTTAGTATATAGTAACCATGACCAGAGTGTTGGATGTTGGAGAGGAGCCTCTCACCCTCCCCTCAGAATGTCTTTTTTTCTTGGTACCAGGGATTGAACTCAGGGACACTCGACCACTGAGCCACATCCCCAGCCCTCTTTTGGGTTTTATGTAGAGACAGGGTCTCACTGAGTTGCTTAGCGCCTCGCCATTGCTGAGGCTGGCTTTGAACTCCCGATTCTCCTGTCTCAGCCTCCCCAAGTGCTGGGATTTCAGGCGTGCACCACCACACCCAGCTCATAATGTCTTGATATAAAAATCATTCTGCATCTGCTTTGGCAGTCTCCTGTCCCTTGGCATTTTTGCTTTGTTCTCTCTCTTCACTCTCTTATGTCCTTTGCCTTGTTAACACAACCAGATTTGCTGTACATAATGCCATATGTACAACAGGCTCTATTGCAGAGGGGAACAGTGATAGGAAATTGGGCAAGCATTTTATTTAGGCTTCAGTTATTTATGACATGCCTACTGTGTGCAAGATACTCTGCCCAGGGCTTTGCATTGTGTTTTCCATCATGGTAAAATCCACATCAGAGTTTACCATGTTAAACATTTTAAATATATAATTCATTGGCACTGAGTAAATAACATTCACAGTGTAATCATCACTGTTTATTTCCAGAACTTTTTCATTATTCCAAGCAGAAATTAGGCATATCAATAATTCTCCATTACCATTTCTACTTTGGTAACTTCTAGTCTACGTTTTGTTCCTGTGAATTTGCCTGCTGTACCTTTATATAAGTAACATATTTGTCCTTTTATGTATCTGGCTTATTTCATGTAATGTTTGTAGGCCCCATTCTAGCTGAGGTATACATCAGAATTTCATTCCTTTTTAGCTGAATAATATTCCATTGTATCTATATACCACATTTTGGTTACTTAGTCATCTGTGGACACTTGGGTTGTGCATTATTTTTTATAATCTGCCTCATTCCCTTTCAATTATGCTTGCCTTCAGCCCTGTCCCAAATACCCCACCTTGTAGCTCTCTTCTGGCCCACATCCAGGCTCAAGAGGAAAGAGCTGGAATCTGAATGCTCTGCTTTTGCAAGATTGCATGCTGCTGTGTTAGGGAGCACCTCCTTCCATGGCCTGCTGTTCATTTATTTAACTAAACTTGTCTATTCCAGTCCCTGGTGGACAGGAACAGCACAGGTCCTCATTTCATGTGGCATTTCAATGTACCCTCATGGAAAGCCAGTCAGGTATTCGTGTTTTGTGTGCAGCTCCTCACCTGCTTTTCCTTCATAACCTTCAGAGGACCTGAATGGTGACACTACAACCATGCAGCTCAGTGATTGGGAACCCACAGTCACAACAATGGCCAGAGCACAAAATTCACTTACATGCAGGGATTCCCAGGCCCCTGCTTAAGCAGTGGCAGATGCCTTGTTCACAGATAGTAGTTGTTACCCAGCTGTTGTATGCAGAAGGTTAGGTGCTAAAATGTGACTTTTACAAAGCAATGAATATAGTTATTGGAGAGCTGATGAAGTGGGAAATTATTACCTGTTCTATGATAATTGATATATTTTTAAAAATTGTTTTTAGTTGTAGATGGACACAATACCTTTATTTTATGTATTTATTCTCATATGGTGCTAAGGATCGAACCCAGGGCCTCACATGTGCAAGACAAGCACTCTACCACTGAGCTGTAGCCCCAGCCTGATACTTGATATATTAAAGGACATCATAAACAGTACTAAGTTATTCCTATTCTAAAAATGAGTCATCCCTATAAAAAGGAATAATATTAGAACAACATTAGTAGCTGGGCGTGATAGCTCATGCTTATAATCCTAGCAACTCGGGAGACTGAGGCAGGAGGATTGCGAGTTCAAAGCCAGCCTCTGCAACGGCAAGGTACTGAGCAACTCGGCAAGACCCTGTTTCTAAATAAAATGCAAAATAAATAGGGTTGGGGATATGACTCAGTGGTTGAGTGCTCCTGAGTTCAATCCCCAGTACCAAAAAAATAAAAATAAAAAAACAATGTTAGAAGGACTTAAGGTACATAGTTACAGGCACAGAGGTCTCTGCTACTTTGCTAAGCCCTTATTTATGAACTCACTTCAGTCTCAACCTTCTGAGATGTTAACTGTTCTTTTCATTATTAGTTAAAGCAACAGAAATGTAGAATTTATCTCAAGGTGACAGCTAGACAGTCAGAATCTAGATTTAAGCACAGTTCTATCTTTGGAACTGGAACATCGTTTGTTGTATTTAGGATTGTGGATTGCTTGCGGTCAGTGGTGATTCTGTATTCTCTAGTTTTGGTTGTCTACAGTGTGAGGTACTGCATAAATATGAGAGTCACAGAAGAAGGGATGCTATTAAGAGCCTCTTGAAATCTCCCTTTGTATGATAATCTGATTTTTTAGTCCTATTTATAGTGTGATGGTTTGTAATTTGTGGGTGATGACATTCATTGTATAAGTTGTTCAAATTAATCTGGTGTGTTTACAGGTGGTTGCTGTATATGGAACTTTATCTGATTTGCTTTCTGTGGCCAGCAGTAAACTCGGCATAAAAGCCACCAGTGTGTATAATGGGAAAGGTGGACTGATTGATGATATTGCTTTGATCAGGTAACCTTCACCTTTTAATCATCTGTCAACATGGGCCCTCAGCTTCTTGGCGCTGTGCTGTTTCCCTTAAGCTGTAATGTCATCACTGTTCAGAAGACAGGATTTGGCAAGTGATTGTCTAGAATTGACTCTTTGGAATTTAAGTCATTGGACTTAAGGTATATTGATGAGATGAAGAATCCATAGTATATTTCAGCATATTATTAGTCTTTCTGCATAGTTCATATGTGACTATGAGGATCTCTTCTTTGTGGTACTTGAGGTAAACCCAGTAAGACATGCAGTTTTTAGTTTTAAAAATCGAATTGATCTCTTATATATGCTGCTGCTTATTGCTAAATTTATTTCCCAAAATGCTTTGAATTTTATAAATATCACAGACCTAATTTTATAAAACTTGCTAAATATGATAGAATTCTAGATAGAGAGAGCATCAGAGACCCACCACAGTAGTACTTTTCTGGCTTTTTTTTTGTTTTTAAATATCCCAAGCAAATCATCTCTTAAAAATGAGTGTGAAGTTCACTGCATTCCTTCTTCAAAAGGTCAGAGAATTTGGGGGAGGAAGATATTTAACAAAACAAACAAAAGTAAAAGGAACACAAATTAAGTACTGAATATGCCAGTTATGTTGTAATTGCCTTGCCTGAGTTATCCCATTTAATTGGTAAAGGATGAGGATTTTTAAAAAATTGATGGTGTGAAGATAATGATGTACTAAATTACAGTTGTATATAAAGTTTAATTTCCGTTTTAATCCAGGTCAGAATGACCTTTCAATGTAGTGTACTGCCTTTAAAGTTAATTAGTTCTAGTTCATTCATTTAATAACAGGGAAACTAAGATTCTGCTTTATCCAGGTTGTAGAGTTTAGTAGTGGATTTTTGTTAATGAAAACAAACTTTCATATTAATTGAAAAAAGTTAACTGACATCATGCACAAGTAGTATGATCTATAATATACAAGTAAATTAAGAAAATTTCTTAGTTTTTCAATATCTATCTCCCAGCCTTTCTTTCATTTCTGTAAATAATTGAGAAACATCATTGAATGGTTTACATCAATCTAATTTTCAAACACAAATTCTGATTCTAAGAACAAACCAATGTGTTTCTATAATGTCCTGTAACTTCTGTAATTCAAAGAATGTTAGTGAAGCCTTCAGAGCTGTCTGATATGTATCTGTTTACTGGTTTCTGGGTCGTAGTAGGGTCTCTGATCATTTATTTACACTAATGGTGGGGATAGATGGCAGGAGAGGAGGATATACACTGATAATCTACAATTTTATATGTGATCATTTATGTTTGAGTGTGTAGGAGGTGAGCGGTTACAGCAGTTACTTTAAATGTATTTTTCCTGGATTTAATATGAAAATGTATTTTACATTTGCAAAGCACACAGAAGCTAATAATTTGGGAGAGAATTCCAATCATTTATTTAGGGGTAAAGAATTAAAGTTAAAAAAGAAGAAATTGACTATCCTTTGAGCATAATAGTACATTCTTCAGTGAATAAGAAAGCCTGATTCATGTAACTTGTGTACTGGGTTTAGTTTAGTTTTGTTTCTTTCCATTTCAAAAAACTTCCATGTATGGGATCTCATTTGAATTTAAAAACAGAGACATTTAAGTTAGGGAGTTAAATCACTCAAAACTTAGCTTTTTTTTGTGGGTAGATTGATAGAAAAACCTGTCTTTGATAGAATTTCAAGGAATAGTTCCTGTTGTCAACAGATAATTAATGTTATTTCTGGATTTTGATGGTAGCTTTTTAAATTTTTATTTTCCCAGGGATGATGATGTTTTGTTTGTATGCGAAGGAGAGCCATTTATTGGTAAGTGACTTCCTTAAAGCCAAATTTGTCTGCCAAAATAAAACAGATGAAGTGATAAATATTTTACCTAGAACTGCAAAGCTTAACATTAAGATGAATGTTGTAGCTATACTCAGATCTTCACATTCTTTGACTCTGCTTTTGGGTATGTAATGTATGTTAACATACATCTTTAATTTGAATTATATGATCATATTTTAGTACGGATATTTTGTCGTTTACCTGCTTTTAAGATGCTCTGGACTTGTAACTGTGACATAGTGGGGTAATTTTTTTTCAGAAATTACAAATGTTTTGTTTTAAAATTTTCTTTTTCATAGTCATGGTCAAAATTTCTCAGTGTTATGTCACATCTTTGTCAGCATATATTGCTTGCATATAGTGTTTGACAGTCCTTCACTACTGATTAAATCAAATCAGTCAAAATGTGACACGGAGGGACATACACTTACTTACCTTTTGATTTGGAAGACTATACACAGTCGAATACCTCAAAATAAAAAGTCTAAAGCTTAAGTAAAGTAAATATTCCTTAATGAGTACTTTATTTAATGCCATATAGTCACATCCTGAGAGCTTATTTAATTTTTAAAAAATGTTTAAAGCACCATAATAATTGTATTTGGTGAGTGGAGATAGTTCTCAGGATCTTTGCTCAGGCAGTTGCCAGCTTACAAGTAAGTGCATCCTCTCTCTGCTTAAAACTTCGAGCAAAACTTTTCCTCACCTTCTTTATCCATTGGGCTAATTGAGGGTTGGCAGACAGTGGTTCTGTAATTGGTTTATTGCATACACAGAAACAAATGAAAAGTGATTTATTAAAGACAGCCTGGGCAACAGTAGCTCTTTGCCACTGGGTTCCTAGTTGTTATTAAGCTTCTTTGATGACTAGAATTGGAAGTATATAAGTAGCTAGAGATTAGATTTATGTATAATGTTATATAATATAGGATATAAAGTTTATATATCATATATAGCATACAATATAGATAAAATATCATAGACTCCTACAGATACTTTAAGTAGATATTTAGGATTCTAGGGATTTTACTTAGCCTCTTCTGTTTTGCATCTGGGTGACCTTCCTTCCATATTGACAATCCTAATTTTCAGGAATATGGGAATGATAGAGTTATAATGTTATGTTATTCATTTACTTCATCCCACACAAAAGCCACATAAACATATCAGAGCAACAGTTGTGACCTTTTCATACCAATGTGGTCACTAAAAGCAGTTGAACATTTTTGCATATACTCATTCTTTTCTCCTCTTATTAAAAATAGTTGTATTTCTACATTGTCATAATATATATACTCTCTTCCTTAAAATAATCACTTAATTTATTTCTTCAAGTGTATTTAATGCTTACCTCTAATACTTCGATCAGTATCTGCAGTGATAATCTGTTTAAAACTTGTTCTCTAATATATTCCTCACAAAGAGCCCATGAGGACGATATTCTCTTACATCTTGCATGTTTTAAGTTTGTGGCTTCTGAATTTGAAAGTCAGATGTAGAATCATATCAGAGTTACCAGATTATAAACTTCAGATATCTATAGCTGCTTTTGTGTCATTTGTATCTTAGTGAAGCTACTGAAAAATCTTGCTTCACATCTTTATTTGAATACCGTAAATATGTTACTCATTTTCATTCCAGCATAAAGTTTTGGCCTTAAAAAAACCTGATCTTCCTTAAGTAATAATTTTTCCTAGATCACCCAAAGGATTTTTCCTTTTTTATGGTATTTTAGTAGAATATTTCATGGCCTTCTGGGTGGTTCTGGGTTGATTTTTCTCAGTATGTATGGTTTTGAGAAAAGTTTTCTTGAACTTTACTCATTTTGTCTTCTTGCTTTGATATTCTTCTCTCAGGACTTGTATTGTGTGTGCATTGGATCTTCTATGCTTGTCTTTTATTTGAAGCTTCCTATTATAAATCCTTTCCTGTCTTTTTTATTTTTAAAGCTCTTTCTTTTCACTTTTTATTTCCCTAAAGACATTATCTGTTGTGTTTATTCACTTCTGTGTTTCTTGTAATTTAGTCCTCTTTTGTGAAAGGGTTTTACTTTTATTTCTAATTCACTCCTGAGTTCCTTACCTCATTTCTGATCCATGTTGTTATTTCACACTTGTATTTATTTCTTTTAGTGTGTTTTAGAATATTAGGTTAGAATTGTTATCATAGGGCTTTCTTTCTGGCATGTTTTGTCTTTAGGAATGTGATTCTTATTTTTTAATACTCTTGATTGGATTTGATCGCTGACCTAGCAAAGTTTTTCTAATTATGTGGCTCTAGACTTCCCTTTTCTCTTGTTTTGTGAAGTGTTAAAAAATATAGGACTCAGTTTCCAGATATGTTCTGGTCTGTTAGGTTGTCTTTACTTTTTAGTGGGCTCTTTCTTTGGTTTCTGTTGTCTTTGTTTTATTCAACTTAAATTCTTCCCCTGCATCTTGTTGTCATGTGAGTCTGCATCCTTAGACGGGAGCTTTGGTTTTGAGATATAACTCCGGGCCCTTTCAAGTCTTACTGCAAACTGTTTGCATCGCCCCTTGGGCTGGGCCTGCCTGTCCCACTTGCAGTCTGCTGTTCTCATATAGACTTCATGAGCTGTGAAGCCAGCACCTTGGGTTCAGTTTGGAACTCTTGGGTTCATGGTGTACCCTGACGCTTCTCTGTGCTTTTTCTTTCACAGACATTGATAACATGCTGCTCTTAGAGCTGTGGGTGCTGGTTGGAATACCTTATCACCTACTTTTGTTTTAAGTGCTCCCTATGCATTAGGGTTTTGCTGTCCTAGTAGCTCTGGTATACTTTTATGGTGGATTTAATTTCAAAAGTTATACCATCATAATCATCCCAGAATCCCCAATCTTAATATTATTGTTATTTTCTACATGTCATCTCTAGATCCTCAGACAGATTCTAAGCCACCTGAAGGATTATTAGGATCCCACACAGACTGGCTAACATTAAATGTTGGAGGGCGGTACTTTACAACTACACGGTAGGTGGGGTGAGTGTGTGTGTGTGTGTGTGTGTGTGTGTGTGTGTGCAATCAAAAGAGTGAAAGGGACTGTATGTACTATTTGTTCTCTCCTTCAATTTGCTGATTCCCTTAAAAGATATTCTAATGCTGCTTAAATATGGTGTTTGATGTAGAACCCTTTTTTAGAACTTTTTTTGAAGTAAAAAGTAGAATAAAGTACATATATATCATTCCAGAGAAAGCATAAAAAGCATGAATTCAGTGTTTTAGAACATGCTTTTAGATATCAGTAATACACAGGCTATGCAAGTTAAAACTAATAGTATTAAAATTTGTAGGACTACAACTACTTATATTGAAGGGATCAGAAAAATCTAAGTTTAGACGATCTAGAATATTGTGATGTAATATCTTGCTAGAAGGTTAGATCGCATGTAAATTGAAACAAACTAAAACTATGTTTAAATCAACGGAAGTGCCATATTGGAAGGGATTTTGATAAATGGCAACTTATTGCACGTTTTTGTTTCCCAGCATTACTCCTCCCAGGTTATAGCATGCATCTTTTTGAGAGAACAGCTGAAGTCAAGTATGCTCTTGACTTAAATATGTTTGTTTATAAAGACACATGGAGAAATCAATTTTTTTCCCTGAATTCTTAGGAGCACTTTAGTGAATAAAGAACCTGACAGTATGCTGGCCCACATGTTCAAGGACAAAGGTGAGTATAACACATTGTTTTCACATTTTGTGTGATCTATTTGCACCTGTATTGACCTTATAACTGCTGGCCTTCTGTACTTTTAGTGGTATCAACAATTTTTATAGGAGTAAAACTTACTGGTATATTACATAATTTTTTTCCATGAATTTTAACTTCATTAAAATTCATTAAATTTCTTCGTTATAATGGTTAACACAGGTGTCTGGGGAAATAAGCAAGATCATAGAGGAGCTTTCTTAATTGACCGAAGTCCTGAGTACTTTGAACCCATTTTGAACTACTTGCGTCATGGACAGCTTATTGTAAATGATGGCATTAACTTATTGGGTGAGTGTTTAATATAATTTCTTACATTCTTTTAAGATTGGGATTTTTATTTTGTTTTCCCTTAGTAATGTCTATTTTCATAGAGTGAAATATATCTTTTTTACATTTTCAACAGTTTTCACATGTATATGAATATTTATAGTTATAGAAGTAGTTACTGGCACAAGTAGTCTTTCAGGTATGTAGTGTTTGCTTATATGGGTATGTCTAATCCATATATTTTCATTTTAGATTCTAAAATTAACTTGGAGAAAGTCTGAGTCCCTTTTGAGAAATGGGATTAAAATTCTGTCCTCCCTACCTACCTCACAAACATTTTGTGAAGGTTCATGGAGATGATATAGACAAAAGCCCTTTTAAAGTAGTGATTGCATATTTGAAAGCTTATAGGCCCTTCTATCAGCAAGCTTCATATTACTGTAACAAAATACCCAAGGCAAATAACTTAGGAAAAGTTTATTTAGCTCACAGTTTGGGAAGTACAAAGTCCAAAATTAGGTGGACCACATTGGTCTCTGGTGAGGGTGGCAGGTGGTGATACATCTTCCTGGAACATGTGTAGGAACAAATAGTCACATCTCAAACCTAGGCAGAGAGAGAGAAAGACTGAGGTGGTGTTCTACAAGCCCGCAATCCTCTTGGGGATGTGCCCCCAGTGACCTAAGGCACTCTCATTAGGCCCCACCTTTTATTTTTTATTTTTTTATTTTTTATTTTTTTTTGGTACTGGGGATTGAACTCAGGGGCACTCGACCACTGAGCCACATCCCCAGCCCTATTTTGTGGGTTTGTTTTTTTTTTTTTGATACTGGGGATTGAACTCAGGGGCACTCGACCACTGAGCCACATCCCCAGCCCTATTTTGTGTTTTATGTAGAGACAGAGTCTCA
>JAQQSJ010003304.1:0-11672 GCA_028644305.1 Xerus rutilus
TTTGTGTTTTATGTAGAGACAGGGTCTCACTGAGTTGCTTAGCACCTCGCCATTGCTGAGGCTGGCTTTGAACTCGTGATTCTCCTATCTCAGCCTCCTTAAGTGCCGGGATTACAGGCTTGAGCCACCGCGCCCGGCTCTGTTTCTCATTTTTAAAAAAAATTTCTAAAATATATGTATATTTTAGTCTGCTTTACTTAAATTAGCAACTACATGTTTCTGAAAAGCTGACATCTCCAGCAATTTTTTCCTATCTCTTTATTTATTTTTTAGTTGTGGACGTACACATTACCTTTATGGATTTTTGTGTGTGTGGTGGTGAGGAGCAAACACAGTGCCTCACACATGCAAGGCAAGGATTCCACCATTGAGCTACAATCCCAGCTGTCCTATCTATTTTTTTTTTTGGTACTAGGGATTGAATTCAGGGGCTCTCGACCACTGAGCCACATCCCCAGCCCTATTTTGTGTTTTATGTAGAGACAGGGTCTCACTGAGTTGTTTAGCATCTCGCCCTTGCTGAGGCTGGCTTTGAACTCGCGATTCTCCTGTCTCAGCCTCCCTAAGTGCTGGGATTACAGGCTTGAGCCACCGCGCCCGGCTCTGTCCTACCTATTTTTAAAGTGTGTAATTCATTCCCAAAGAATGAGAGCTGAGTTGAATGATTCAAAGTTAACTAACAATTTGTAATTAAACAATTCTTTTAACTTAACATATTGACTATCCCCTTTTTCAACTTACAGGCAGAAACAAAGTATTTTCTTAGTACTGCCTCTTATGTTAGCACTATAAACAGTACATCCCCAATACATCAGTTTTTAGCAATTCCAAAGGAGTTAGCACAGCACACCATGAGCATTACATGGTTAATTAAAATTCATGACAAAAGAAATGTTGAGGATAACCTTACCATATAATTTGTCAGTGTCCTCATATTTAAATGCTGACAGTCTAACGAAAATGCATTATATATTATTTTAATATCTTTCACAAAAAAATCTGGACAAAAGTTACTATGCACACAGTGGTTTCAAACATTTGTTAAAATTTCTTGTCTTTGTCACCTCACAAATTTGAACCCTTTGGCACAATAAATATGTTCTCCCATTTAATAATATTAATTACCATTAAATATACAGATAAATAATTAAATATGATTTCTGAAAATCTCACAAAACAGTGAAACTTTTGATTTACAGTTAGTATATACAGCACAATAGGTAATGAAGTACATGACTAGCTTAAACAATTATAGTAACAAAGAAGAATGTGCTGGAAGGACTATTCAAATCTTTTTTATTTTTTTTGGTACTGGGGATTGAACTCAGGGGTACTCGACCCCTGAGCCACATCCCCAGCCCTATTTTGTGTTTTATGTAGAGACAGGGTCTCACTGAGTAGCTTAGCGCCCCGCCATTGCTGAGGCTGGCTTTGAACTCGCGATTCTCCTGTCTCAGCCTCCCTAAGTGCTGGGATTACAGGCGTGCGCCACCATGCCCGGCTCAGCCTTTTCTTTTTTTTTTCTTTCTTTTTTTTTTTGGTACTGGAGATTGAACTCAGGGGCACTCGACCACTGAGCCACATCCCCAGCCCTATTTTGTGTTTTATGTAGAGACAGGGTCTCACTGAGTTGCTTAGTGCCTCGCTGTTGCTGAGGCTGGCTTTGAACTCACGATCCTCCTGTCTCAGCCTCCCTAAGTGCTGGGATTACAGGCTGCACCACCACGACCCGCAACTATTCGAATCTTTAAAACCAGTTTGATTTATCACCAGGGTTGCCAATTCAATTTCATTGCTAGCTTTTTCAAGAACTCTTTTGCTGATTTCCTTGCTAGACAAACATAAGACCGCTTTATAAAGTGAATAAATTAGTTTCCCACAACGTACAGTTCAAAAGAAAAAATATTTAGGGGGAAAACAAAAATAGCCCTGCTGTGCCCAACCTGGGCTGTCAGCCAAGTCTAAGCTTGAGGGATGCGGGGAGGCCTCAGCCCTGGGAGCAGCGCAGCCGCACCTCAGGTGTAGGCCGTACTTACAACTCTGGGGCGTTCCTCCCAGGCTCCTCCGACCCCGGGGCAGCAGGGGTGCTGAGGACCCTGCTGGCGCTGCATCTTGCTCTCCTGGCAGCCGCGGCGCGAGGCAGAGTAGAGTAGGAGACCCCGGCAGCGGAGCCATGGGCTGGGTGGTGCTGCCGGCGCCACTCCATCTTTCCACGCGGCACCTGGAGGAGAGAAGACGATCCCTCAGCAAGCCGCCATCCGAGCTCACGCATCAGGTTGAGTTCACCTTCCCGGCTCCGCCGCCCAGGCCGTTAACCCAGCCGAAACCAGACCAGCCCAGCGGAGCAGCTGCAGCACCTGCCTGGGCCAACACACCCCAACTCTCCCCAACTTTAGTCCCCCTCAGACTCGCCCTTCGAGCGCCTCTGGTTCAATTACATGCAGGTCACGCCCCTTCCGGAAGGCTCATAACGTGATTGGCTGTGCCGCCTGTCTGTTTTGCTACTGGACTCCTCTGGTGGTCCTCGCTGTGCACCTTAAAGGCACAGAATGAGGTGAGAGTTATGGACCCCCACAGAACCTAAGAGAAAGTGACATTCTTTTTTTTTTTTGGAATTTGAAGAACCGCTTCTACTCGAACTGGAAGGCGATGGAGATGGGCTCTATGCCGTTGGAGCACTGATGCAATGTAAAATCATTTACTAGCCTATTACATGTCCCGGAGGCTTTGGTGTGGTGACCACTGGGAAAAAGGCCCACCAGGCTGGGAAGAACAAATGCTGAGCCAGGCACGGTGGTGCAGGCCTGTAATCTCAGCACTTTGGGAGGCTGAGACAGGAGAATCGCGAGTTCAAAGCCAGCCTCAGCAAAGGCGAGGCGCTAAGCAATTCGGTGAGACCCTGTCTCTACATAAAACACAAGCACATCACTGCACCTCCAGTCAGAAGGGCGACTATCAAGAATACAAATGCCAATAAATGTTGGTGAGGATGTGGGGAAAATATTCAATCATACATTACTGGTCGAACTGCAAATTGTTACAATCACTCTGGAAAGCAGTGTGGAGATTCTAAAAAACTAAGAATGGAACCCAGTTATCCCACTCCTGGGCATATATACCCAAAGGAATTAAAATTAGCATATTACAGTGATGCAGCCACATCAATGTCTCTAGCAGCTCAATTCACCATAACAAAGCTATGGAACCAAACTAGGTGCCCTTCAACAGATGAATGAATAAACAAAATGTGGCACATATACACAATAGAACATTACTCAACTATGAAGAAAAATAAAATTAGGGCATTTGCCAGTAAATGGATGGAACTGGAGAATATTATGCGAAGTGAAATAAGGCAACCCAAAAAAAAATGTTGAATGTATTTTTTGTTGATGTATTTTTGCTATAGCACAATAAAGTGGGAGGGGGAGGGGAAAAAGAAATTCAGCAGATTTGAAAAAGGGGAATAAAGGAGAGAAAAGGGGGGATGACAATAGAAAAGATAATAGAATAAATCTTACATAATTGTCCTATGTACATATATGAAAATACCTAAGTGAATCCTACCATCATGTGCACCCATAAGAATGAAGTTCTAATCAGAAAAAGATGCAAGTACAATTAGATCAGGATGAATTTTACACTCATATATAAAAGAACCAATAAAAATAAATTTAAAAAGAATGTAATTTCTGATTGGTAGAGAGAGGTGCTGTAATTTATCTGCATTATATTCACTTTTGAACATACACAATTCAACCAAGTGGATTTTATTAGATATTGAAAATGACAAACCCCCAAAGTAGTGAGACCTAGAAAAGGGGAGTGAAAAAGAAGGAAATATATTGGAAGCACTGATCCTTTTTCAGTACATCATTTCCTGGTGATAAGACAAACCCTGGGGAGGAGGTGTCCATCAAACTGAGGAAGGCAGACTCTGGGAAGAGGACAAAGCATTGATCCTTCCCTAAACAAACCCTCCCTAGATACCAACCACTGACCCCAGACTTTCCATCTAGCCCAGTAAGACAAATCCCAGAGATAGACCACAGAGCCCTTCTATTTCAAGTAAAAGGGACCCTAAATTTCTGAGTGTCCATGGAAACACACTAATTAAATCACCTCTCCATATAACCTACATAAACCCAGTCTCCTCCTTTGCTCAGGGGCTCATTTTCTACCAAGAGAGTGGGTTCATCAGAGGTGAATTTTTTTTTTTTTTTTTTTTTTGGTACTGGGGATTGAACTCAGGGACACTCGATCACTGAGCCACATCTCCAGCCCTATTTTGTGTTTTATGTAGAGACAGGGTCTCACTGAGTTGCTTAGCACCTCGCCATTGCTGAGGCTGCCTTTGAACTCGTGGTTCTCCTGTCTCAGCCTCCCTAAGTGCTGGGATTACAGGCTTGAGCCACCGTGCCTGGCTCAGAGGTGAAATTTTATTCCAGAATAAAGGCTATGCTGATCCATGGATTTTGCATCTGGTCTGGTCATTTTGAGCTAACATTTAAAAAAAGAATACAAGGGGCTGGGGTTGTGGCTCAGTGGTAGAGCACTTGCCTAGCTCATGTGAGCACTGGGTTTGATGATCATCAGCACCACATGAAAATAACTAAATAAAGGTATTGTGTCTGTCTTCAACTAAAAAATAAAATAAGAAAGAGTAGGACAGGAGAGAGACACAAGGGAGTAAACTCTCCCTTGGCCCAAGATAGAGGGCTGGCCTGCCAAAGATGCCATCCTGTAAAGGCAGATTCCATCCAAGCACAGCATAGGGGCAGCCAGGAAATAACCAGAACCTGCAAAGACATATTAGGGCCTCAGGGTTGCTCATGCAAGCATAGTACCCGTAACGCCATGGAAGTATTTATCCACAACCTGAGGTGATGTGTCCAAGCCTGTGAGGGATCCAGGGTCTAGTTGCAGAAACACAGTAGCCTGCCTGGCTACTGAAGGACAGGGGTGAGGGAAAGAGAAGGCAGAGCTGCAGGAATGTTTAAGGATCATAGTCCCTGTTGGGCTATGGCTCCTGCAACTCATCTTGGCTCTACATGAGAGGTGGAGCCCCCCAAGATCGGGGTCTGCAGGAGAGGCACTGAAGTTCACAGCCACCATTCAGTTCCTGAGTTTATCCTCAGACATTCTCTTCTTGTTTTTGTGTCCTTTGCTGAGGTAAAGACTGTGGAGATGCTGAAGGTGTTGGCAGGAGCCATTCTTTGGCTAGCGGACCAACCCTGGTCTTCTGGGCAGGATGGGGCCAATGCAGACCTTTGCTCATCTTGGAGACTCCACCTTCAGGGCACAGGTTGGGGTCTTGGATTTATTCTTCTCTTGTTCCCTGGCTTGGAACCCAGGAGAAACACCAGAAGTATTTCTTTAATTTGTGGATTTAGGTGTAAATCCTCAAACGTGGACAAGTGATGTCAGCATGCTGAGATCCCTTTTCTACCTTTGGCATTTATGGAGTAATTACTGTGTAGAAAGCTCTGTAAGCTTGGCATCATGGCACATGCCTGTCATCCTAGCAATCAAGAGGCTGAGTCAGAATGATTACAAGTTGGGGGCTAACCTCAGCAAGTTAGTGAGGTCCTAAGCAACTCGGTGATACCCTGTCTCTAAATAAAACACAAAATATGCCTGGGGATGTAGCTCAGTTGTCAAGTGCCCCTGAGTTTAATTCCTGGTACCAAAAAAAGGGGGGATAAGAAAAGGGAGGGGTATAGAAATAAGAAAGAGTAAAATGAGCTGGGTGCCGTGGCTCATGCTTGTGATCCCAGCACTTTGGAGGCTGAGATAGGAGAATCGTGAGTTCAAAGCCAGCCTCAGCAACTGCGAGGGACTAAGCAACTCAGTGAGATCCTGTCTCTAAATAAAACACAAAATAGGCCTAAGGATGTGGCTCAGTGGTCAAGTACCCCTGAGTTCAATACCCAGTACCCCCCCAAAAAAAAGAAAGAGTAAAATGTATCTGACATCACTTTCCGATGTTCAGCTATAAATAGACCACATGTGAAACCCCACATCATGTCAAAACACAAAAATGGTATCCTAATTTTAAAAAGTTATACTTCAAGTATGTATAACATAAAAATACACTCTCCTGTCATGCATGTCGAAAGGAAACAAAAAAAATTTAAAAATACATATTTTTGTTCTTTAATTTCTTAAATTGAGTTCTCAGACATTTCCCAAGTTTATTCCAAGTTCTTTCTAGAAGGTTCAGAAGCATTTGCTCAAGTATATTATTTCCATTGAAGAAAGGCATCAGTTGAACAAAATTTTTACTTTTTTGAGGGATGGGTAATGGTTATTTAACCCAGAGGTGCTTAAAAGCTGAGCTACTTCCCCAACACTTTTAATTTTTCATTTTGAAAAAGGATTTGCTAAGTTGCTTAGGGCCTACTTATGTTACTGAGATTTTCTTTCTTTCTTTCTTTCTTTCTTTCTTTCTTTCTTTCTTTCTTTCTTTCTTTCTTCTTTCTTTCTTTCTTTCTTTCTTTCTTTCTTTCTTTCTTTCTTTCTTTCTTTCTTTCTTTCTATTTCTTTCTTTCTTTCTTGGTCCTGGTGATTGAACTCAGGGGCACTCAACCACTGAGCCATATTCCCAGCCCTATTTCTTATTTTGTTTAGGAACAGGATCTCACTAAGTTGCTTTGTGCCTTGTCATTGCTGAGGCTGGCTTTGAACTCCCAATCCTCCTGCCTCAGCCTCCCAAGCCACTGGTATTACAGGTGTGCACCTCTGTGCTCAGCATCAGACTGGCTTTGAAATTGTCATCTTTCTGCTTTAGTCTCCTAGTTGCTGGGATTACAGCTGAATATCAAAATGCCTGGCTACTTCTGCTTTTTTTGAATACATGTCACTATTTAACTCCTAAGAGAATAAGAAGAAATGATGAGTCATCTGTTCTAAAAGAGGTAGGTTTTGGTATTGGGGTCAGGCATAGTTGATACTAAATCTTCTTCTAGTTTTTTAATAGTTGTAAGGCTGCCATGTGTGGTGGAACACACCATAATTACAGTGCCTTGGGAGACTGAGGCAAAAGGATTGCAATTTTGAGGCATGCCTCAGCACTTGGTAATTCCCTGTCTCAAGCCAGGCCCAGTGGCTCATGCTTGTAATCCCAGCACTTAGGGAGGCTGAATCAGGAGAATCGCGAGTTCAAAGCCAGCCTTAGCAATGGCGAGGTGCTAAGCAAGTCAGTGAGAACCTGTCTCTACATAAAACACAAAATAGGGATGGGGATAGGGAGTGCCCCTGAGTTCAATCTCTGGTACCAAAAAAAAAAAAAAAAAAAAAAAAAAAAAAAAGACCCTGTCTCAAATTTTAAAAAAAATAAGAAAGACCAGGGATGTAGCACAGGTGTAATAGTCCCCTTGGTTAAATCACCAGTACCAAATGAGCACAGAGACAACACACAAACAAAATACTTGTGGGGCTTTGAAAATGTTCTTTTTTTTTTTTTTAATATAGATGGACACAATGTCTTTATTTTATTGCTTTGTATGTGGTGCTGAGGATCGAACCCAGGGCCTCACCCATACGAGGCAAGCGCTCTACCGCTGAGCTACAATCCCAGCCCTTGAAAATGTTCTTTTACACTGAACAACTATCAATCTTATATGCTAGTAAAGGCAGAAAGACACTGAATTACAACATGACAGCAACTCTTCAGCCTTACCTGTATACAGGAAGTTGACAATGTGCTTTCCTTCCTAGTGTGGTCAAAATGCAGAATGTGTTTCCCAAACTTTGCATCTGGGTCCTCCGCATTTTGTATGACTCATGTAAAGCTGTGACTCTGAAAGAGTATTAGTCCAGTACCTAGTCTGAAAAGAGTTGTAATGCTTTTGCTTTCAGAACACTGCCTCCTCTAAGAGAACAAGCCCACACTAAATTATTGGATTAGGAGATATTATGGGGAGAATCAGGGGAGCATTTTTTGATAGCCAGATCACCCACTCAAGTTCAATAAATTTATCAACCATCAGCTATCCACATGCAGCAGAGATCCCAGCTGAATGCAGCCTAAATTGATCAACAATCCAAATGTGAGCTAGTCCATTTTGGAGTGACTTGTTACCTTGTGATAGACAACACTATACCCACTGGGGGCAAGGTCCTAAGATTCAACTGTATGTGGTACAGAAATTATCTGGAAAACAGCAAATATCTTATAAATGGTGAATTAATTTCTCTAGTTTATGTTGGTGGATCTCTCAAGAGATAGTATTGAATTATGCAGAAATGTGTACTGGCACTAGTATGTAGCTCCATCGCAAAACTTCTTCCCTGCATTTACAAAGCCCTGGGTTCAACTCCCAGTTCTAAAAAATGACACATACACACATACACACACACACACACACACAAAAAAAAAACCCAGAAATATGTGTACACATATATGCATTTGATTTGTGTTGAAATTCTTAGAGTATTCCACACCAAAGACGGAAAGATATATCACCACCCTGACATTAGGCTTTAGGTCAAATTGCAAGTTAAGTTTTTCTTTAATGAGTTTAAACCCTAGAGTCTGAACTGCAGACAGATATGAAGACCTGGGACCACCCATCTCCTGGAACACCCATCTTTTTTGTTCACAGTGTGACATCTGAAATAAGAATGGATCTGTAACCAGCATTTTGTGTGAAACAATGTCAATATATATACATTTCTTGGTTGGAGATGCCAACTCGCAAAGTGCATCGTCTCTTCTGTTCTTTGGCGCTGAGGAGAATGTTGTTAAGGCAGTGTATGTATTCCATCATCTGTAGCATAAAAATGACTATCTCAAGGCTTTCACTTTGCTGAGGACAGGGTGGTCATAGCTCTCAAACCTGGAATGTGAGTGCAGTCAACCTAGATGTGAGTAAGGCTTCAAGTACAGTTTTTTTGCAGATGTAGGTCCAAATAAATATATGTAATTTTATAATATTCTGGATATATTGGTTTAAGTTATGACAATTGATTTCACGTGTTCTTTTTATTTTTTTTAACCCGAATACTAGAAAATTTAAAGTTGCACCTGTGGCTCACTTTTTTTGGGATGGACATTGCTGCACCAAGGGATGGCTTACACATCAAATCTCAACCAGCTTCCCAATAAGAACAGAGTACACAATTTAAATAAAAATTCAAAGTAATTATCATTCTTCTATTTTCATTTATGAATAACATAGGCAAATATATAACTCATAAATTGAGTTGACCTTATATACAGTGATTCATGCACAGGTGCTCCTATCTGGGTTAGATCCTACCACTACCTTTAGACAACTTAACCGGGTGCATCCATGCTTTTCTGTTATACCTAATAGATAATGGGAATTAAGCGACATCCCCAGCCCCATAATGGGAATTGAAAACAATGTAGCTTGAGGGAACAGTCAAACATCCCTATGCTAACACCCCTCCCTTCCCTGATGAATGTTTTCCTGAGACTAATTCCAGATAAGGGAGGAGTACCCTGCCAGGCCAGACACTAGCCCGCAGCTTCCAGGACCCCCGGATCCCTGGGCCCAAGTTCCTGGGCACTAAATCTGTCCCTTTTCTTTTTTTTTTCTTTTTCTTTTGGTACTGGGGATTGAACTCAGGGGCACTCGACCACCGAGCCACATCCCCGGCCCTATTTTGTGTTTTATTTAGATACAGGTTCTCACTGAGTTGCTTAGCACATCGCCATTGCTGAGTCTGGCTTTGAACTCATGATTCTCCTGTCTCAGTCTCCCAAAGTGCTGGGATTACAGGTGTAAGCCACCGTGCCCGGGCCCTTTTCTTCATTGATGAAACAAGCCCCAAATTCCTAAGTGCCCAAGAGAACCAGCACGTTTCCACTTGACCACCTCCTGAGACAACCTATAAAAACCCAATCCCAGCCTGGCATGGTGGTGCAAGCTTGTAATACTAGTACTTAGGGAGGCCAGTCTCAGTAAGGGTGAGGTGCTAAGTAACTGAGACCCTGTCTCTACATAAAACACAAAATAGGGCTGGGGATGTGGCTCAGTGGTCCAGTATCCCTGAGTTCAATCTCCAGTAGCAAAAAAAAAAAATCAGTCCCTTTCTTTGTTCAGTGGCTCATTGTCCATCGGGAAAGTGCGTCCATATTTGTAGATGAATCCTGTTCCTGTTTCAAGCCTGAAATGACTTGCATAGTTTGCTGCCGCCTTCATCTTCCCACGCTTACAATACCAGCTTCTGAGAGCTTGTGGCAGAAGGATTCAAGGCCAGCAGGGGCACAGCACTGAGATCCTGTTCCAAGATACGCAGTAGGAGTGGTGATAAGACTGAGTGTCACAGTACCCCATGGGTTCAGTGCCCATTTGGGTGGGGGATGGGGGAAAAATCCAGCAGGCACAAACCTGCCACTCTAGCCTGTTCCGTTCTGTGGTTGGACGCCATGAGCCTTCACTCAGGCTCCCTGGTGAGCTTGGGGGTGGGGCCTTCAGTGCTGTCCAATCCTTACACAGCCTTTGCGGAAGGGGTGGGCTTCAACTCGCTGGCTGGTCTTTGTCCCGGAGCCCGCCATTCTCTGAATGCGTCTGTGGACTCCGCTTCCTATTCCCGGACCGCAGGTTCCGTGCTGCACAGGTGCTGAGAGAACCGTAGGGAGGACGCAGCCCCCTGAAAGCCGGGACATGGTGAGTGTGCGCTGATGTCCTGAGACTGGGTGGGCAGACTGAAGCCACAAGACTGGCGAAGGTGAGAACTGGGTGATAGATGCCGACTCCTCTTGTGGCTCTGCAGGCTCTGCCAGCCACCGGCTTCTCTATGGCAGCTCTATTCCCCCTGGGCGATAGTGCAGCTTAGGTCCATTGTTGAGCCCCCGGGCATCCTGTTCCATCACTGCACGGTGTCTTCAGCCCCTTCCTCAAGCCTTCTGTTGGCTTCCATATGTCACTAGTCCATCATGTCCCCAGATTGTGTGCTGAAGATGGGAGTGATCATCAGGAGAGAACCCCAACTCTGTGTGTTGTTTTCCTGCATGAGCGTACCCAAGGTTTTTAGAGGCACCAGGTTCTCACTCCTCCTGAGATTTTAAATGTAGGGAAAGCAGTGTCCCAAATCCAGAACCCTGTTCTCCAGCCT
Organism: Xerus rutilus; assembly: GCA_028644305.1. Taxonomy (NCBI): domain Eukaryota; kingdom Metazoa; phylum Chordata; class Mammalia; order Rodentia; family Sciuridae; genus Xerus; species Xerus rutilus. The sequence continues at coordinate 11,089 of JAQQSJ010003304.1, forward strand.
AGCTCTCCACAAGTCTCAGAATAAAATGCAGCTCCCTGTTCACATTTCTAATGCCAGCATTCCCTCTTCACTTCATCAACTATTTTTTTCCCCATGTTACATTTCAAATGGATGCAGTGTTTGTATTTTTTTTTCCAAGAACTGGGTGGCACTTTTTATAATAATATGCTTTTTATTTATGAGCATTTCACATGAGAGGAAAGCAGACAAATATTACTTTACAATGTGAAAAAATAATGTCTCCCCTCCCTTTGTCTTGCCAGGCACAGACACTTAATCACAACATCTGAGTGGAAATTCCCCCTTGAAGAATTAACTGTATGGTGGTCCTCATCCCATCCTCCTATATTTGCTGAGTCCTTGGTTTCAGAACTGTCTGACACAATGTGCCCACAGATACTGTCTAAAGTCTGTTGGAGTGTCTCATGAACATTATTCCCTTGTTCTTTTTTTTCTAGAGAATAGTTTGAAATGTGAGGTGGGGAATCCCAGGGAAGAGCTGGATGCCCTTCAGCTGGCAGGGGTCTTTTTTTTTTTTTGGTACTGGAGATTGAACTCAGGGGCACTCAATCACTGAGCCACAT
>JAQQSJ010003305.1:0-11671 GCA_028644305.1 Xerus rutilus
TCTCATATATTCCTTATGATATTACCTTTCTTGAAAGTATTGCCACAATAGCTTCCATGAAACTGCAATTTTATAAATAAAATGAAATATCATTTTTATCTTCCATCATTTCCATTTTCAATAATTTCCATGATTTCAGGATAAAACTTTGAAACCATAGGAAAAATACTACTGTCTTTAAAACAGACTCATAAAAAAATATCTATGCAAGAGTAAAGTAAAAATACAGTTTTCTGGGCTAGGGTTGTGGCTCAGTGGTGGAGCGCTTGCCTAGCATGTGTGAGGCACTGGATTTGATTCTCAGCACCACATAGAAATAAATAAAATAGAAGTCCATCAACAACTAAGAAAAATATTATTTTAAAAAATATAGTTTTCTCAGGCCTGGTGTTTCAGAATTTCAAACTTTTTTTTTTTATCAGCACCCTCATGAAGTTGAACAATACCTTATGGTTTTTAGTTAAAAACTATCTCTGATGTGAAAGCAAGGAAAATTCTTAAAGAAAAAATACAATTTTAGCTGCAGGGAAGAGATGGAGAAATTCAAGTTTAAAATGATCAAAAGTATTTAATGTCTACAACTATCACTATGGATGGTAAGTGTGTTCACACAGATCTATTACTTGTCATCTGAAATACTGTGCAGATACTTAAATGTTTGAAGAGACAGATCAAAAACCACAATGGCTCATCACTATCACCACATATGAAGTCTTCTGAAAGGCAAGATCCTGAGAAATTTTATCTTTCACAAATGTAGACATCTGTAATTTATTGAGCAAATTTCAATATCTTAACACAAAATTATATTAACTATTTACTTCTTCTCATGAGCCTACTGAACAGTTTATCTCATCACAAATGATTACATTCACATTTCCAATCAGCCACAGATCAGGTAGTGGTGTTCTGAAAAAGGCCTGGAGTTTGTCTGAGGCCGAGGTGCCTCAGTTTTCTTTCATGTGCTTTCTTAATCTCTAGGAAGCTTGACCAGTATTCTTGTGGTAACTGTGACAAGATTCCAAGACCGTGCATACAAAAGTTGAAAGTTTCTTAAGGTCTACCACAAGCTAGCACTTCCACTCAGGATTTGGGCTATAATCACAAATGATGTAGTCCCTGAAAGTCAAAATTCCCGATGCCTAAAATTCCAAGACATCACAATCTCAAAAATATATTTCCAAAACAAAAACCTTTAAAATTATTTAAAAGACATTTATGTTCTTAAAAGAAAATTTTATTTGAAAACATACCAAAATATTACAGAACACTTTGTAGTCTACACAATAAAATAGTCAATAGTAGCACGTTTTGCAATCACTTTCAATTGAATTGCACAATTATTATGAACAGAAGAATCATATTCATAAAGAAATAAGTCAAAAAAGAAAATGCATAAACACACAAGAGTATGATTGGTAATTTCATTCCCCAGATTTATAACAGGGCTTTTGAAATACTGTGCAGGTAACCTAAGTCTTTTGAAGAGATGGATCAAAAACTATCACTATGTATAAAGTCTCCTGTAGAAACAAGATCTTGAAAAAAGAAATGTATTTCACAAATGTAGACACCTCATCATTTATTAAAGAAGTTTCAACATTTTTGCATACACACATAATGCTTATGTTTTGATAATGTTGTGGTAAGTGCTTTCAGGGAGTCAAATTTGCAAAAAAATGCATAAAATCAGTTAGAGCTTTCTAAAAGTCTTTGCACAAATTTTTACATCCAGTTTAATCATGAGAAAATTAAACAATTTTTTTCTAAATGCTGACAATTTTAAATAGTAGGGAAAACTAAAATGAAAAATAAGGAAGAAAAAGATAAAAGAAGACTAAAAATATATTTTGACAGGACAAAGCATGTTATAGGGATACATTATGGGAAATTGCAAAGAGGGTCAAATTTCACAATCATTAGTGATATTTTAAAGTCTTGTATTACAAGAAATAGTTGTTATTTTATTTTTTTCTTTTATAATATGACTCTCATAGAAGGATATATTTATTTTCATCATCTACATCACACTACTGGTTTTGAAATACTTCTATGACTTGATATACACAGACAGTAACATTCCCTAATAAATTTTACCATCTTCTGTGCCATAATTTTGTGCTGTGCAGGGTTCATGGATATCCATCCTACATGCATTCAAGCGGGGAAGACAAACTTGGAAGAAACAATATTGATGATGGAACAGTAACATCATCGGGTGTATTCTTACCTTTCCACAAACAAAATTATTTTCAAACCGGTGACTGCTGGCTTCTTCAGGAATTTTGGCTTCAATTCTCTAGACAGCCCTGGAATTCCATCATTGGGAAGGAATGCCAATGCAGACATAGGATTAATTTTTAAACTGAAGTTTTTCTTGTTGCTATCTCATAGTGCATGGCCAATTCCTTCCCCAGAGTTTGGCCTTCTATTCCTCTTGTGTATCTTTTTCTGCTTTTAAAGTGAGAATTTCAGTTTTTGTCATTTGGGCTTTCATGATTTCAACATTTGGAATTTTAATCATTTGCAATTGTCATTTTGAGTATTTTAAACTTTTTTTTTTTTTTAGAGATTTGATATTTGGGGATTTCACTGTTTGGGATCCTAGAACTCAGAAACAGAATGTGCTTTTCAGATTACAATAAGAATCATTTCACCAGACTCTGTTGGCCAAAAAACATCTAAAGACAAACAAAGATTGAAATAATGAAGAGTCCTCTCTTGTTAGGAAAAGCTTTGAAATCATGTTGTGAGGTACGTAAATACAAAGAAGAATGAACAAATTTCTTCCCTGTTAGTAAGCACTCTACTAAAGTGGTATTATTAACTCTGCATATAATTTATGGGATGAATATAAGTACTTTGAGAGGAATTTGTTTCATCAGCAGTGTGAAATAATCTACACTGATGAACTTCCTATGGTAAAGAACATAGAAATAAGCAAAATTGATTTTCCAATTCAATGACTGTTTATTTTAAGAAGAAAATCATTCCTAGTTTTTTGATGTTTGGATACATCAAACTATTCAACAATATAACTCATAATATAAGTGGATTATTTAATGTAAACATTATTTATTTATGTACCCATCTTGAGAAATATGGTATATATCTCACTGCTTGTCCAACAGTGCTTGATCAGAACAATGAATGCATCCTGACTTCCCCAGGTGAATATTAAGTCAGATCAAGATGCAAAAATAGCCACTGGAAGCATAGGAGAAGAAAGCATTAGAGAATTTCCTCACCCTTTTTCCCATTCTCTGCGAGACTTCAGAATCAAGAAATTGTAGGAGTTGGGGAAAACATGATTTTCATTTGGTGAGTTTCTCTCTTTCTGAGTTGAATGAGGTTGAAAAACCTTACCACTACCAAAGGCCCTAAATTTCTTCATTTTTTTTCACAATTCTAATGTATTTTGGCATCTTCAACCTTTTAAATCTCTTACAAACATCCCTCAATTATCAAAAGTAAGCACAAGCTCTGCAGACAGGTGTTTTGAGGAATCAAGGTTCTGGGAAGCATAGCATTACAAAGAGTAGAAATAATGTTGAGTTTTCAAAATATCCTACTAGGTTTCAGCCCGCTAAATACCAAAGTATTTCTCAATGTGTATGTGACTCTCCCTTTTTCCCATCATCTGAGCTTGGGTGGTGCCAGTGTAGACTATCTCAAACATTAAGTTTATTCATCTAAAATATATCATGCATCACAGTTTTTTTTCTTTGCCTCAGAGATGATTAGAACTGATAAAAGTGAGACATTCTTTCTGTATTTTTGAGATACTTCTGACTCTTCCAGGTAGCCACCAAGTGAGATCAAGACCCAACCCATCACACTTATGGCTACTTTGCTTTGGTCCAAGATCATGGGAGAGCTCCTTGTTTCAGAACCTATAGGGCAACTGTGAGCCACGGGAAGCTCCTGCCTTCCAGTGAAGGTAAAGTGTGGAGCACTTCACTCCTACACACATATTGTTGAAATGAACGCTCCTATAGTACATAGAATGATTTAAGGCACTTTCCATCCTAATTCTTAAAATATATATGTTTAGCCTTCAATTATTTTTCCTTCTTCCTTTCTTTTTTCTGAACTAAAGCAACGTAGGAAATATTAATATGCAAGAAAATTCTCAATTGCAATCATTTTATTGTAAATAATCATATGAAAAATTGCCCATAAGACAATAGGTATGGCAATTTGACAGAGTTGGACTGTGGTGATTTCTAATTCCATAATCCCTACCTCAACAATATCTCTGCTGCTTGGAAATACAGAGTGAAAAGACAAAGACCCATAGGAGAAATTTCTGGGTTTTCTAGGTGTGGAAAGTACACAAAATAATAATGGCAGGAGTAAAGAGGATTAGGCTGTAGGCCATTTGAAGGGGGATTAAAGCAGACAGATTTCAGTCAGTGCTAGAGAAAAAATATGTTATTTTTTTATTTGCCCCTAAAGTAAAAGGCAAGATGAAAATAATGTAAAGGTAGCTTATTGAACATGTGAATCTATGAGCAATGAAAGACACTTTCATTATGTTTTAGATTCCTGTCACACTCAACCAGCACCTAGGATGGTCCAGGATTCTCTGCTGTTATGTGAGACAAGTCTTCATCCTCGAGGGCCTGAGCTCAACTTCCCTGATCTTCTTAGGCCTTGACTGCTGCAAATACTTATTTGCAATTATCTGGGCATGGAAATGCACAGAACCACCCAGTGAGTCCCCTTGATTCCAAAGATATGACTCCATGCTACATATACATAACAATTTCCACTGGTCAGAATGATTAAAGTTGATTTCCTCTGTACATTGTCAGTTTGGCTGTCATTTATTTTCCAAAAACAAAGAAATATATTACACTTAACACAATGAAATTGTAATAGGTTGATTGCATCAAAGGTCCTATTCTTGGTCCTCTCAACTTAGGTAAGGCAGTCAGCTTCATTTCTCTATGATAGACTCAGATATAATAGAGATTCACTGATAAAAATAAGGATCAATGTTGTTATACTTGATGTAAACACAAGTTTCAAAATGTTTGTGATTTTATATTTTACCTCTTGTATTCATGATTTTGCCAGAAGAATATGGGCTTCATATCCTGTATTCTACTCAGCTTTATTGCTGCTGAAACCAAAAGACATAACAAGAACATTTAGAGGAGGAAGTTTGTTTGTGGGATCATGGTCTTAGATATCTCAGTCCATAGACGGCCAACTCCATTCCTCGGGGCCTTAAATGAGGCAGAACATCATGGTGAAAGTGTGTGGTAGAGGAAGGTAGCTGGGAGACATGGCACTAGGAAACAGAAAGAGAGAGAGAGATCTACTTGACAAGATCAAAATATATACTCCAAAGGCACACGCCCAGGGACCCACCTCCTCCAGCCACATCCTACCTGCCTTGAGTTACCATCCAGTTAATCCCTATGAGCGGATTAATGCCTTGATTAGGTTAAAACTCTTATAACTCAATCATTTCTTCTGTAAATTTTCCTGCCTTGTCTCTCGCATGAGCTTTTTGGGGACACCTTACATTTAAACCTCAACATTCCACACCTGGGACCCAAAAGCTCATGTTCATCTCACAGTGCAAAATACATTTAGTCCATTTTCAAGAATCTCCATAATCAACAGTTTCAACATTTCCCAAAAAATCCAAGTTCAAAGTCTCCACCTAGACCTAAACAAACTCTTAGCATAAGCCCCTGTAAAAATCAAAAGCAAATTGCATCTATCAAATATATAAAGGTACAGATTAAACATTTCCATTACAGAAGGGAGAAACAGCACCAAAGGAAGTGACAGGATTAAAGCAAGACTGAAATCCAGCTGGGCAAATAAGTATTGAGGCTCCATGTCCAGCATATGGGGCACATGGCTTTGGGATGTTCATTCCAAAGGGCTTGTGTAGCTTTTCTGATTACAACCCTATGGCTTTGCTGATTGCAGCCCACATGGCTTTTCTCTGCTCAGTTCCTGTAGCTTTCCTTGATAGAAGTCATAAGTGGCACAATTGATAATTACTCAGAGGCAGATTATCTTTAAATACAAGCATATTTTCAATCACATCAATCATTAAATATAATCAATTAATGAAAAAAGTGTTGAGTGTGCTGGAGCACCCCAACTGACATTCAATGTGCACTAATTAAACACTATTGGTAAGTCACAATATGCTAGGGCAACTAAACACTACAAGTATTTCACACAATCCTAGGGCAACCATGAGCCCCAAAATATCTCTGGTGCCATGCAACTTCTTTTGCAATAGAGCAGACATTGTCTTTGTCTGGTGGTTCTCTTCACCTGACAGCTGGACATCAGGGAATGTGGAGTTGATCCAGGGATGGACAACAAGGCAGCCAGTCTCACTGATGTCCTTGGAGCAAAACCCCCCAATGTGGTAGGACAAGCAATTTAAATATGGTTCCAAGTTGGTGGTGTAAGCTGGTGATTGGTTACACCCAATGAAAGTCAATGTCCATTGGTTATGTCCAGTGACATAATGTAATTGCAACTGAGCATATTCTTTGTGCATGTGCATGGAGCTGTGCTCCCTATCAATTGTAATCAGTCATTGCTAAGCATGTCTATGGCTTGTGCCCCTTACTGCCCCTTATCAATTTCAAGCAGGCATGACTAAGCATGTCAATGGCTGCTGTTCCTTAGCCAGTAACTTAGTGAGTCCCAGCATGTCCAGGCATGTCTATGGCATATGCTCCTTACAGTAGGCATCCCAGATTACTGGCATTTCTTAATCTTCTCCACTGCACCTTCAGCTTCCTCTTCACATTTTCACACATCGCCGTCTCAGGGACTGCCTTCAATGACTCAGACCCTGGAACTCTTCACCTGGCCTACCAGGCCTTCCTTTGACATCTCTGTGGAAACTCACTACCCCCTAACTTCAGCATCCTGCCATACTGCAGAACTAGCACCATGTGGTTGACCCCAAGATCTGCTGCTGAGATAAGAGCAAAGGACAGGTTGTAGTGTAGATAGTAAATGATTGGGTCAGAAAGATTAGGGCTAATTGTCAAAGAAAAGGAAATGGGTTGTTAAGACCTCCATCTTGCACTTCCCCAGCTCAACTATCTCACCTACAGAGATCCACACTTTCCAACACAAGTGATCACCCCCTGGGGATTCTCTTTCCTGCCTTTGGTCACTTATACATGATAGGAAGTGGGGGCTAAGGTCAATAAAAAAGCAAGACACAACCACACCTGCAGGCACCCAGCTCCAGCTCTGGGCCCTGACTTCTCTCCAGAGAAGTCTGCTATCTTTATTCTGTCTCTTTCTTAAATAAAAATTAATTTCTACTCTTGCCTCATATTTCCCAATTGTTTAATCAACCCAATCCTAATTTCCAAGACTGGTATCACTGCCATCTCTGGGCAGTCTTTAACAGTTTTTAAGTGACTGTAATGCCATTAACAATCACATATTCCTTAGCCCCAGTTTTACTCACAGTTTTCTGGCCAAACTAAATTTTTCAAATCTTTCTGCTTTGTTTTCTGCTTCCAATTATCCCAATAAAATTGGATAAAAGCTGCCAGAAATATCCACACCACACCTGGATGCTGTGCCGCTTAGAAATTTCTTCTACCAGATTAAGAAGTCCATAACTTTAAATTCAGTCTTACAGAAAGTCTCAGGACATGGGCAAAATGCAGACAACTTCTTAACCAGAGCAAAATACAAAGAGACTCTAGTCCAATTTCTAGTAGAGTCCTCCTTCTCCTCTGAAACCTCATGAGCCCAGTCTTTACTGTGCACAGTCCTATTGGCATCTGGTCTTCTGAACTCCTACCATAATCACTATAAGGAACAATGCCATAAACATGCTGGGACTCACTAAGTTGCTGGCCATAAGGAACAGCAGCCACAGGCATGCTTAGTCATGTCTGGACACAATTGATAAGGACCATCATCCAGAGACAGACAGAATAATGCTGGAGCATGATAACAAGGAGCACCAACTTGGAACTGTATATAAACCCCTTATCCTGTCACATCAGAGAGCTTGTGCCAAGGACATAAGTAAAATTGGCTGCCTTGCTGTCCATCCCTGGATTGACTCCACCATTCCCTGATGTCCAAATGTGGGCTGGAGAAAACCACCAAACAATGACAATGTTCTTGGCTAAGAGAAGTGGCATGGCATCAGAGTATTCTTGAGGCTTGTGGTTGCCCTAGGATTTTGTGATTTGCTTGTTATGTTTAATTAGTGTGAATTTTTGCATTAATTGTTTATGTTTGATGATTGGTGTGATCAAATATATGCTTACATTCAAAGACAATCCTCCTCCAAGTAATTATCAAAAGCCCTGCTCACTACAATCACCCACTGAACTCTGCTTACAATAATCTAAAGCTTTTCTATCTTGCTTCTCTAAACTTTTCAAAATTCCTCCCACAAATTCCAAAAAGCTTCAAAAACTTTTGAACCACATGGTCAGGTTAGTCACGGGGATGATCCCACTTCTAAGTAACAATTTCTGTTTTAGTCAGCTTTTTCACTGCTGAAATCCAAAGATCTAACAAGAACAATTAGAAGAGGAAAAGTTAATTTGGGGCTAATGGTTTCAGAGGTCTCAGTCCATAGATAGCTACCTCCATGTTTCTGGGCCCTTGGTGAGGCTGGACATCATAGGAGAGGGAAAACAACTGGGAACATGGCACCAGGAAGCGGAGAAAGAGCTCCTAAACAACTACAAAATATGTACCCCAAAAGCATACCCCGAGGGACCCACCTTCTCCACTCACTAACTATCTACCTATCAGGGAATTAATGCACTGATTAGATTAAGACTCTCAAAACCCCATCATTTTACCTCTGATCTTTCCTGCATTGTCCCATATACAAGCTTTCGGGAAACAACTCATACGTAAATCATAACACCCTGTTGGGAAATGAGAGACTAACTGGTGTAGAGATGAATCATCTGGCAAAAGTTATTTTACACTCTAAAATGACCCAACTGAGATTAGTTAAGATTGAGGAAAATCAGAGCAGCCAAAATGACTCATAGATTAATACAAACAAACAAATGAATAAATAAATGTTGTTTCAAGTTCTTAAATTTTGGAATGGTTATTATTTAGCAACACCTCACTGGTACGAAAGTACTCTGCAACTGAATAAAGGAATTAGAAGGTGCTCCATGATTGAATTATACCCATGAAATACTGTTACATAACAGATAGATATAGAAACTAGATATCTTTGCACTTTGTCTTTTATTTCAAAGGTTTAGAAATATAAGTATACTATATAAATAAAAACTATTAAATTACAAATAACTTTAAGGAGAGTTATAGTTGAATCATACAGTAGTGCAATTTTTATTTTTTGAGAAGCCTTCAGACTGATTTCCATAATGGCAGTGCACACTTACATTCCCACTAACAGTGTGTAAGAGTTCCTTTATCCATACATTCTCTCCAGCATTTAGTGTTGTTTACATTCTGGAAGATTGATATTCCAACTGGAATGAGAAGGAACCTCAATGTAACTCTGATTGCATTTTCCTTATGGATGAGAAATAGAGATCTAATTTCATTATGCCATATACAGATATCCAATTTTCCCAGCACCATGTGCTACAGAGGCTGTCTTTTCTTCAATACATGTTTTGAGCACATATGTAAAGAGTCAGATGATTCTAGCTGTGTGGAGTTGATTCTGCATCTCCAATTTTATTCCATTGATCTGCATGCTCATTTTTATGCCATACCATGCTGTTTTTGTTTCTATGGGTCTGTAGTATAGTTTGAAATTGTCTATGGTGATACACCCATCATTGCTGCCTTATGATTCAGCTATACCACTCATCAGTATTTACCTAAAAGAATTAAAGTCAGCATACTTTAGAGATAAATGCATACCCATGTTTATGCATATTCTTTATTGCAGTATAATTCTCAATGTTTAAGTTATGAAATCAGCCAAGGTGTCCAATAACAAATGAATGGATAAAGAAAAGGTAGTATATATACACAACAAAGTTTGATTCAACCATGAAGAACATTATGGTTTGGATATGAGGTGTCCCACAAAAACTCATGTCTGAGAAAATTTTTCATGATATTGGTTCTGGTGATGGTTTCTTGTATAGGAGACCAACAGTATATGTAAATAATATATATATATATATATATATATATATATATAGAGAGAGAGAGAGAGAGAGAGAGAGAGAATTGAGACTATATCAATCCAAAGGTTTTGTATTTTAAGGACAATAATCAACAAAATAAAAAGCAACCTACAACATGGGAGAAAATATTTGCAAACCATATATCTAATAGAGATAAAATTTCCAAAACACTAGGAACTGCTACAACTCAATAGGAGAAAAACTTCAATTAAAAATGGACAAAAGATTTGAGTAGATACTTTTGTCATACATACAAATGGTCAATAGGCATATAAAATGCTCAACATCCTTAATCATAAAGGAAATGCAAATCAAAACTATGATCACATCTGTTAGGATGACTGTTATTAAAGAACAAAATATAGCTGGGCGTGGTGGTGCAGGCCTGTAATCCCAGCAGCTTGGGAGGGTGAAGCAGGAGGACCACAAGTTCAAAGCCAGCTTCAGCAAAAGTGAGGCACTAAGCAATTCAGTGAGACTTTGTCTCTAAACAAAATACAAAGTAGGGCTGGGGATGTGGCTCAGTGGCCGAGTGCCCGAGTTCAATCCCTAGTACCTACCCACCCCCCTAAAAAAAGAAAAAAATGTAAGTGTTGATGAGAATGTGGAGAAATTGAAAACGTTGTACACTTTTCTGAATCAATATTTTGGAATTTCTAGTATTAATAGGTATAGGTATAGGTTCAGATGCTAAAATCAATAGGGAAAAAGCCAATGAGAAAGACTGAACATGAACTTAATTAACAACATCAACACTGGTAACAGACACATCTGATACCACGTGCCCCCTAATATTATGCAATAAAAAAACATAGAGAACAACTGTAACATACTATTCTTGTTGTGTTAGCTTTGTCATTATAACATACCTGAGATAAACTAACTTACAGAGAAAATAGGTTTATTTCTGGCTCATGGTTTTAGCAGATTCAGTCCATCGTCAATGGACTCCATTGCTTTGGGCCTATAGTGAGGCAACACATCATGGTGGAAGAGTATGGTAAAGTAAAAATCTCCTCTCATGGTTGGGAAGTAAAAAAGAGAGGAAAGATCTGAAGCCCCACTACCCCTTTCTAGGCTACAACCCTGGTGGCCTCAAGACCTCCTGCAGGGCCTCACCTTTTAAAGTTTCCATGATCTCCCAGTAGTGCTAGACTAGGGACTGAGCTTTTACAATGTAGGCTTTGGGAGACATTCAGATGCAGATGCAAACTATAGCATAAAAAACAAGTAAGAACAACCAGAATCACATCAACCCTCTATATCTATCTATAGCTGGTTATGAGGAACAAGAAATATATGACAATAAAAAATGTGGAAGAAATCAAAATTTAAAAAAGCATGAGACAATAATAAGATATATTCAAAACATGCATAAAAATTATTCAAGAAGGACACTTATATCTTTAAAAAGAATTAAAAGACATGTCTAAATGTGAGTCCTAATGTGAATAAAAATGACCATAAAATACATTTGGAAAGCAAGAGAGGAAAATTGAACATGA
>JAQQSJ010003306.1:0-11670 GCA_028644305.1 Xerus rutilus
AATTTAAGTCAGTTTGAGAAAGAGAGTGAATTGAAAAGAATAAGTTGAGTGACAAGTAAAACATAAGGCAAAATCTGTCTGAAGCATGGCAAAGCTCTTGAAATATTCACGGGACCTGAGGCCTTCTTAAAAAACTTCCAAAAAAACTGACCCTGTTTTTGCAAGTTACTCTTGATTGCCTTCCAGAAAAGATGGTAATTAAGCACATGGATGCTCAATGAGCTGCACCTGGCACGTATGCTCTATCAGCTGGAGGCCAATGGATCATGTCATGAAGTATAAACTTGGCCCTTTCACATAATGAGAAAGAGGAGATTAAAAGAAGTAAACCAAAGAGAACATAGGACATGTAAAAAGGGATGACACTTTTACTTCTTGGTACCAGAATTATTTATAAAAAACAGGAAGTGTACTGGAATTAAAAAATCATATTAGAGGTCCGGGTATTAAGAGAATTTAGAAAAAGGACGAATATAGGTAAAAATTGTATCTGATTTTATCCAGAAATAGCTTGAGTTTGAGAGAATCAAACTGAGTTTGTACAATTAAGAATATTCATGAAAATATAATTCTGAGACTACCTTAAAAATTATTCGTGAATACAGAGAATCCCACACAGGCATGGGTAAAATGAGAGTCACTGAAAATTGTATTTTTTCTAAACTAAACTCAGAATTTCCCAGATTGAGAGTCTATATAATTTAAGTCAGATTGAGAAAGAGAGTAATGCACAAAGATAAGTTGAGTGAGAAGTAAAACATAAGGCAAATTCTGTCTGTAGCATGGCAAAGGTCTTGAAATATTCACGGGACCTGAGGCCTTCTTCCAAAACTTCCAGGAAAACTGACCCAGGTGTTAGGAGTTACTCTTTATTGCCTCCAGGAATAGATGCTAATTAAGCACCTGAATGCTCAATGAGCTGCACCTGGTGCACATGCTCTATCATCTGGAGGCCAGTGGATCATGTCATGAAGCATAAACATGGCCCTTTCCCATAATGAGAACTAGGAGATTAGAGGAAGTAAACCAAAGAGACCATAGGACATTTAAAAAGGGATGACACTTTTACTTCTTTGAACCAGAAGTATTTATATGAAACAGGAAGAGTACTAGATTTAAAAAGTCATAGTAGAGGTCCGGGTAATAAGAGAATTTTAAAAAGGATGAATATAGGTAAAATTTTTATCTGATTTTATCCAGAAATAGGTTGAGTGTGAGAGAATTCAACAGAGTTTGGATAATTAAGAATATTCATGAAAATATAATTCTGAGAGTACCTTAAAAACTATCCATGAATGCAGAGAATCCCACACAGGCATTAGTAAAATGAGAGTCATTGAAAATTGTATTTTTATCTAAAATAAACTCAGAATTTACCAGAATTCAGTATATATAATTTGAGTCAGATTGAGAAAGTTAGTGAATGCAAATAGATAAGTTGAGTCAGAAGTAGAACATAAGGTAAATTCTGTCTATAGAATGGTAAAGCTCTTGAAATGTTCACTGGACCTGAGTCTGTCTTCCAAAACTTCCTAAAAAACTGACCCAGGTGTCACGAGTTACTCTTGATTGCCTTCCTGGAATGATGGTAATTAAGCACCTGGATGCTCAATTAGCTGCACCTGGCGCCTATGTTCTATTAGCTGGAGGCCAATGGATCATGTCATGAAGCATAAACTTGGCCCTTTCACATAAGGAGAATAGGAGATTAGAGGAAGTAAATGAAAGAACAAAGAGTCCATAGGACATGTAAAAAGGGATTACACATATATTTCTTAGAACCAGATGTATTTATATAAATCATGAAGAGTACTAGTTTTAAAAACTCATATTAGAGATTCGGGTATTAAGAGAATTTAGGAAAAGGACGAATATAGTTAAAATTTTTATCTGATTTTATCCAGAAATAGGTTGAGTGTGAGAGAATTCAACTGAATTTGGACAATTAAGAATATTCATGAAAATGTAATTCTGAGACTACCTTAAAAATTATCCATGAATACAGAGAATCCCACACAGGCATGAGTAGAATGAGAGTCATTGAAAATTGTATTTTTTCTAAACTAAACTCAGAATTTCCCAGATTGACAGTCTATATAATTTAAGTCATATTGAGAAAGACACTGAATGCAAAAGGATAAGTTGAGTGAGAAGTAAAACATAAGGCAAATTCTGTCTGTAGCATGGCAAAGCTCTTGAAATATTGACGGGAACTCAGGCTTTCATTTAAAACTTCCTAAAAAACTGACCCAGGTGTTAGGAGTTATTCTTGATTGCCTTCCCAGAAAGATGCTAATTAAGCACCTTGTGGGTTAATTAGCTGGACTTGGCGCCTATGCTGTTTCAGCTGAAGACCAATGGATCATGTCTTGAAGCATAAACTTGGCCCTTTCACATAAGAAGAAATAGGAGATTAGAGAAAGTAAACCAAAGAGAACATAGGACATTAAAAAGGGATGACAGTTTTACTTCTTGGGACCAAATGTATTTATATAAAACAAGAAGAGTACTGGAATTAAAAAGTCATATTAGAATTCTGGGTATTAAGAGAATATAGCAAAAGTATGAATATACGTAAAAATTTACCAGATTTAATCCAAAAATAGGTTGAGTTGAGAGAATTCATCTGAGTTTGGACAGTTAAGAATATTCATGAGAATGTAATTCTGATACTAACTTAAAAATTATCCATGAATACAGAGAATCCCACACAGACATGGGTAAAATGAGAGTCATTGAAAATTGTACTTTTCCTAAAATAAACTCAGAATTTACAAGATTTACAGTCTATATAATTTAAGTAAGATTGAGAAAGAGACTAAATGCAATAAAGTAAATTGAGTAAGAAGTAAAATATAAGGCAAATTCGATCTGTGGAATGGCAAAGCTCTTGAAATGTTAACAGGATCTGAGGCCTTCTTCCAAAACCTCCAAAAAACCTGACCCAGGTATCATGAGTTACTCTTTATTGCCTTCCCAGAAAGATGCTAATTAAGCACCTAGATGCTCAATTAGTTGTACCTGGCGCCTATGCTCTATCAGGTAGAGGCCAATGGATCATGTCATGAAGCATAAACTTGGCCCTTTCACATAAGGAGAAAGAGGAGATTAGAAAAAGTAAATGAAAGAACAAAGATTCCATAGGACATGTAACAATAGATTATACTTTTCATTCCTGGGAGCAGATGTATTTATATAAAAAGGGAAAAGAACTAGAATTAAAAACCCACATTAGAGGTTTGGGTATAAAGAGAATTTAGCAAAAGTATGAATACAGGTAAAATATTAATTTGATTTTATCCAGAAAAAAGGTGAGTGTGAGAGAATTAAACTGAGTTTGGACTGTTATGAATATTCATGAGAATGTAATTCTGAGACTACATTAAAAATTATCCATGAATACAGAGCATCCCACACAGACATGGGTAAAATGAGAGTCATTGAAAATTGTATTTTTTTCTAAAATAAACTCAGAATTTACCAGAATTCTGTCTCTATAATTTGAGTCAGATTGAGAAAGATAGTGAATACAAATAGATAAGTTGAGTCAGAAGTAAAACATAAGGCAAATTCTGTCTGTAGCATGGCAAAGCTCTTGAAATATTCACGGGACCTGAGGCCTTCTTTCAAAGCTTCCAAAAAACTGACCCAGGTGTCATGAGTTAATCTTGATTGCCTTCCCGGAAAGATGGTAATTAAGCACCTGGATGCTCAATTAGCTGCACCTGGCTCCTATGCTCTATCAGCTGGAGGCCAATGGATCATGTCATGAAGCATAAACTTGGCCCTTTCACATAAGGAGGAATAGGAGATTAGAAGAAGTAAACTATAGAACAAAGAGACCATAGCATATGTAAAAATGGATTACACTTTTACTTTTTGTGACCAGATGTATTTCTATAAAAAAGAAAGGGAACTAGTATTAAAAACTCATATTAGATGTCCAGGTGATAAGAGAATTTAGCAAAAGTACGAATATAGGTAAAATTTTTACCTGATTTTATCCAAAAATAGGTTGAGTGTGAGAGAATTAAAGTGAGTTTGGACAGTTTAGAATATTAAATAGAATGTCATTATGAGACTAGCTTAAAAATTATCCAAGAATAGAAAGAATCCCACACAGACATGGGTAAAATGAGACTCATTGAAAATTGTATTTTTTCTAAAATAAACTTAAAATTTACCAGATTGACAGTCTATATAATTTAAGTCAGATTGAGAAAGAGAGTGAATGCAAAAGGATAAGTTGAGTGAGAAGTAAAACATAAGGCAAATTTTGTCTGTAGCATGGCAAAGCTCGTGAAATATTCATAAGACCTGTGGCCTTCCTCTCAAACTTTCAAAAAAACTGACCCAGGTGTGAGGAGTTACTCTTGATTGCTTTCCTGGAAAGATGCTAATTAAGCAGCTGGATGCTCAATTAGCTGCACCTGGAACCTATGCTCTATCAGCTGGAGGCCAATGGATCATGTCATGAAGCATAAACTAGGTCCTTTCACAGAAGGAGAAATAGAAGATTAGAGGAAGTAAACCAAAAAACAAAGAGACCATAGGACATGTAGAAATGGATTACACTTTTACTTCTTGGGACCAGATGTATTTCTATAAAATAGAAAGGGAACTGGAATTAAAAACTCATTTAGAGGTCCGGGTGTTAAGAGAATTTAGCAAAAGTACGAATATAGGTAAAATTTTATCTGATTTTATCCAGAAATAGGTTGAGTGTGAGAGAATTCAACTGAGTTTGGACAGTTAAGAATATTAATGATACTGTAATTATGAGACTAACTTAAAAATTATCCATGATTATAGAGAATCCCATACAGACATGGGTAAAATGAGACTCATTGAAAATTGTATTTTTTCTAAAATAACCTCAGAATTTCCCAGATTGACAGTCTATATAATTTAAGTCAGAATGAGAAAGAGAGTGAATGCAAAAGGATAAGTTGAGTGAGAAGTAAAACATAAGGCAAATTCTGTCTGTAGCATGGCAAAGCTCTTGAAATATTCTGGGGACCTAAGACCTTCTTCCAAAACTTCCTAAAAAACTGACCTAGGTGTCAAGAGTTACTCTTGATTGCCTTCCTTGAAAGATGGTGATTAAGCACCCGGATGTTCAATTAGCTGCACCTGGTGCCTATGCTCTATCAGCTGAAGGCCAATGGAACATGTCATGAAGAATAAACTGGGCCCTTTCACATAAGGAGAAATAAGAGATTAGAAAAAGTAAACCAAAGAACTAAAAGACCATAGGACATGAAACAATAGATTACACTTATCCTTCTTATGACCAGATGTATTTAAATAAAATAGGAAGAGTAGTAGTACTAAAAAGTCATATTAGGGGTCTGGGTATTAAGAGAATTTAGCAAAAAGACGAATATAGGTAAAATTTTTATGAGATTTTATCCAGAAATATGTTGAGTGTGAGAGAATGAAACTGAGTATGGACAATTAAGAATATTCATGAAAATATAATTCTGAGACTACCTTAAATATTATTCGTCAATACAGAGAATCCCACACAAGCATGAGTAAAATGAGAGTCATTGAAAATTTTATTTTTTCTAAAATAAACTCAGAATTTACCAGACTGACAGTCTATAAAATTTAAGTAAAATTGAGAAACAGAGTGAATGCAAAAGGATAAGTTGAGTCAGAAGTAAAACATAAGGCAAATTCTGTCTTAAGCATGGCAAACCTCTTGAAATGTTCACGGGAGCTGTGGCCTTCTTCCCAAACTACCTAAAAAACTGTCCTAGGTGTCACAAGTTACTCTTGATTGCCTTCCCGGAAAGATGCTAATTAAGCACCTGGATTTTCAATTAGCTGCACTTGGCGCCAATGCTCTATCAGCTGTAGGCCAATGGATAATGTCATGAAGTATAAACTTGGCCATTTCACATGAGGAGAAAAAGGAGATAAGAGGAAGTAAATCAAAGAACAAAGAGACTATAGGACATGTAACAATAGATTACACTTTTACTTCTTGGGACCAGATGTATTTAAATAAAACAGGAAGAGTACTAGAATTAAAAAGTCATATTGGAGGTCCTGGTAGTAATAAAATTTAGCAAATGTATGAATTCAGGTAAAATTTTTATCTGATTTTATCCAGAAATAGGTTGAGAGTGAGACCATTAAATTGAGTTTGGACACTTAAGGTTATTCATGAGAAAGTAATTCTGAGACTATTTTAAAAATTATTCATAAAGATAGAGAATCCCAGTTGGACATGGTTAAAATGAGAGTCATTTAAATTTGTATTTTTTCTAAAAAAAACTCAGAATTTTCTAGATTTACAGTATATATAATATAAGACAGATTGAGAAACAGAGTGAATGTAAATGGATAAGTTGAGTGAGAAGTAAAACATAAGGCAAATTCTGTTTGTAGCATGGCAAAGCTCTTGAAATATTCTCTGGACCTGAGGCCTTCTTCCAAAACTTCCAAAAAAACTGACCCAGGTGTTAGGAGTTACTCTTGATTGCCTTCCCAGAAAGATGCTAATTAAGCACCTGGATGTTCAATTAGCTGCACTTGGCGCCAGTGCTCTAACAGCTGTAGGACAATGGATCATGTCATGAAGCAAAAACTTGGCCCTTACACATAAGGAGAAATAAGAGATTAGAGAAAGTAAATCAAAGAACAAAGAGACCATATGACATGTGAAAATGGATTACACTTTTACTTTTTTGGACCAGATGTATTTATATAAAACAGGAAGAGTACTAGAATTAAAAAGTCATATTAGAGGTCTGGGTATTAAGAGAATTTAGCAAAAGGACGATTAGAGATAAAATTTCTATCACATTTTATGAAGAAATACGTTTAGTGTGAGGGAATTCAACTGAGTTTGGACAATTAAGAATATTGATGAAAATATATTTCTGAGACTACCTTAAAAATTATCCATGAATACCGAGAATCCCACACAGGCATGAGTAAAATGAGAGTCATTGAAAATTGTAGTTTTTCTAAAAAAAACTCAGAATTTACCAGATTGACACTCTATATAATTTAAGTAAGATTGAGTAAGAGAGAGAATGCTAAAGGATAAGTTGAGTGAGAAGTAAAACATATGGCAAATTCTTTCTGTAGCATGGCAAAGCTCTTGAAATATTCACAGGACCTGAGACCTTCTTCAAAAACTTCCAAAAAACTGACCAAGGTGTCAGGAGTTACTCTTGATTGCCTTCCCGGAAAGATGCTAATTAAGCACCTGGATGCTCAATGAGCAGCCTCTGGCGCCTATGCTCTATCAGCTGGAGGCCAATGGATCATGTCATGAAATATAAACTTGGCCTTTTCACATAAGGTGAAATAGGAGATTAGAAGAAGTAAACCAAAGAACAAAAAGACCAACGGACATGTAAAAACAAATTACGCTTTTACTTCTGACCATATCTATTGCTATAAAATAGAAAGATAACTGTAATTAATAACTCATTTTAGAGATACAGGTGTTAAGAGAATTTAGCAAAAGTACGAATATAGGTAAAATTTTTATGAGATTTTATCCAGAAATAGGTTGAGTGTGAGAGAATTAAACTACGTTTGGGGAGTTCAGAATATTCATGAGAATGAAATTCTGAGACTACCTTTAACATTATTCATGAATAGAGAGAATCCCACACAGACATGGGTAAAGTGAGACTCATTGGAATTTGTATTTTTTCTACAATAAACTCGGAATTTACCAGAATTTCAGTATTTATAATATGAGTCAGATTGAGAAACAGAGTGAATGCAAAAGAATAAGTTGAGTGAGAAGTAAAACATAAGGCAAATTCTGTCTCTAGCATGTCAAAGCTCTTGAAAAGTTCTCGGGACCTGAGGCCTCTTCCCAAACTTCCAAAAAAACTGACCCAGGTTTAGGCGTTACTCTTGATTGCCTTCCCAGAAAAATGCTAATTTAGCACCTGGTACCACAATTAGCTGCACCTGGCGCCTATTCTCTATCAGCTAGAGGCCAATAGATCATGTAATGAAGCATAAACTTGTTCCTTTCACATAAGGAGAAATAGAAGATTAGAGGAAGTAAATCAAAGAACAAAGAGACCATAAGAAATGTAAAAATGTATTACACTTTTACTTCTTGGGACCAGATGTATTTCTATAAAATAGAAAGGGAACTGGAATTAAAAACTCAGAGGTCCGGGTGTTAAGAGAATTTAGCAAAAGTACGAATATAGGTAAAATTTTTATCAGATTTTATCCAAAAATAGGTTGAGTGTGAGAGAATTAAACTGAGTTTGAACAGTTAAGACTATTAAATAGAATGTAATTCTGAGACTACCTTAAAAATTATCCATGAATAGAGAATATCCCACACAGACATGTGTAAAATGAGACTCATTGAAAATTGTATTGTTTCTAAAATAAACTTAGAATTTACCAGATTGACAGTCTATATAATTTAAGTCAGAATGAGAAAGAGAATGAATGCAAAAGGATAAGTTGAGTGAGAAGTAAAACATAAGGCAAATTCTGTCTGTAGCATGGCAAAGCTCTTGAAATATTCACGGGACCTGAGGCCTTCTTCCAAAACTTCCAAAAAAACTGACCCTGGTGTCAGAAGTTACTCTTGATTGCTTTCCCGGAAAGATGCTAATTAAGCACCTGGCTGCTCAATGAGCTGCACCTGGTGCCTATGCTCTATCAGCTGGATACCAATGGATCATGTCATGAAGCATAAACTTGGCCCTTTCACATAAAGAGAAATAGAAGATTAGAGAAAGTAAACCAAAAAACAAAGAGATCATAGGACATGTAAAAATGGATTACACTTTTACTTCTTGGGACCAGATATATTTCTATAAAATAGAAAGGGAACTGGAATTAAATCTCATATTAGAGGTCCGAGTGTTAAGAGAATTTAGCAAAAAGTACGAATATAGGTAAAATTTTCATCAGATTTTATCCAGAAATATGTTGAGTGTGAGAGAATTAAACTGAGTTTGGACAATTAAGAATATTCATGAAAATATAATTCTGAGACTACCTTAAAAATTATTTGTGAATAAAGAGAAACCCACACCGGCATGAGTAAAATGAGAGTCATTGAAAATTGTATTTTTTCTAAAATAAACTCAGAATTTACCAGATTGACAGTCTATATAATTTAAGTCAGATTGAGAAACAGAGAGAATGGAAAAGTGTAAGTTGAGTGAGAAGTAAAACAAAAGGGAAATTCTGTCTAAAGCATGGCAAACCTCTTGAACTGTTCACGGGACCTGTGGTCTTTTTCCCAAGCTACCTAATAAACTGCCCCAGGTGTCACAAGTTACTCTTGATTGCCTTCCCGGAAAGATGCTAATTAAGCACCTGGATACTCAATTCGCTGCACCTGTCGCCTATGCTCTATCAGCTGAAGGCCAATGGAACATGTAATGAAGCATAAACTTGTTCCTTTCACATAAAAAGAAATAGGAGATTAGAGGAAGTAAACCAAAGAATAAACAGACCATAGGACATGTAACAGTAGATTACACTTTTACTTCTTGGGACCAGATGTATTTAAATAAAACAGGAAGAGTACTAGAATTAAAAAGTCATATTGGAGGTCGCGGTAGTAATAGAATTTAGCAAATGTATGAATACAGGTAAAATTTTTATCTGATTTTATCCAGAAATAGGTTGAGTGTGAGAGCATTAAATTGAGTTTGGACAGTTAAGTTTATTCATGAGAATGTAATTCTGAGACTACCTTAAATATTATTCATAAAGATAGAGAATCCCAGTTGGACATGGATAAAATGAGAGTCATTTAAAATTGTATTTTTTCTAAAAAAAACTGAGAATTTACGAGATTTCCAGTATATATAATATAAGACAGATTTTGAAAGAGAGTGAATGTAAATGGATAAGTTGAGTGAGAAGTAAAACATAAGGCAAATTCTGTCTGTAGCATGGCAAAGCTTGTGAAATATTCTCTGGACCTGAGGCCTTCTTCCAAAACTTCCTAAAAAATTGACCCAGGTGTCACGAGTTAGTCTTGATTGCCTCTGCAGAAACATGCTGATTAAGCACCTGGATGGTCAATCATGTGCACCTGGCGCCTATGTTCTATCAGCTGGAGGACAATGGATCATGTCATGAAGCAAAAACTTGGCCCTTTTACATTAGGAGAAATAGGAGAGTAGAGGAAGTAAACCAAAGAACAAAGTGACCATATGACATGTAAAAATGGATTACACTTTTACTTTTTTGGACCAGATGTATTTATATAAAACAGGAAGAGTACTAGAATTAAAAAGTCATATTAGAGGTCCGGGTATTAAGAAAATTTAGCAAAAGGACGATTATTGGTAAAATTTCTATCCGATTTTATGTAGAAATAGTTTGAGTGTGAGAGAATTAAACTGAGTTTGGACAATTAAGAATGTTCATGAAAATATAATTCTGAGACTACCTTAAAAATTATCCATGAATACCGCGAATCCCACATAGGCATGAGTAAAATGAGAGTCATTGAAGATTGTATTTTTTCTAAAAAAATCTTCGACTTTACCAGATTGACAGTCTATATAATTTAAGGCAGATTGAGAAATAGAGTGAATGCAAAAGGATAAGTTGAGTGAGAAATAAAAAATGAGGCAAATTCTGTCTGTAGCATGGCAAAGCTCTTGAAATAGTCACAGGACCTGAGACCTTCCCCAAAAACTTCCAAAAAAACTGACCGAGGTGTCAGGAGATACTCTTGATTGCCTTCCTGGAAAGATGCTAATTAAGCACCTGGATGCTCAATGAGCTGCACCTGGAGCCTATGCTATATCTGCTGGAGGCCAATGGGTCATGTCATGAAGTATAAACTTGGCCCTTTCACATAAGGAGAAATAGGAGATTGAAGGAAGTAAACCAAAGACAAAAGAGACCATCGGACATGTAAAACGAATTTACACTTTTACTTCTTGGGACCAGATGTATTTATATAAAACAGGAAGAGTAATAGAATTAAAAACTGATATTACAGGTCGGGGTATTAATAGAATTTAACAAAATTATCAATATAGGTAAAATTTTTATCAGATTTTATCCAGAAATAGGTTGAGTGTGAGAGAATTAAACTCAGTTTGGACAGTTAATAATATTCATTAGAATGTAATTCTGAGACTACCTTTAAAATTATCCATGAATAGAGAGAACCCACACAGACATGGGTAAAATGAGACTCATTGAAAATTGTATTTTTTCTAAAATACACTCGGAATTTACCAGAATTTCAGTATTTATGAGTCAGATTGAGAAAGAGAGTGAATGCAAATAGATAAGTTGAGTCAGAAGTAAATCTTAAGGCAAATTTGGTTTGTAGAATGGCAAAGCTCTTGAAATGTTCACAGGACCTAAGGCCTTCTTCCCAAACTTCCTAAAAAACGGACCCAGGTGTCACAAGTTACTCTTGATTGCCTTCCCGGAAAGATGCTAATTAAGCACCTGGATGCACAATTAGCTGCACCTGGCGCCTATGTTCTATCAGCTGGAGGCCAATGGATCATGTCATGAAGCATAAACTTGGCCTTTTCACATAAGGAGAAATAGGAGTTTAGAGAAAGTAAACCAAAAAACAAAGAGACCATAGGATATGTAAAAATGGATTACACTTTTACTTTTTGGGACCAGATGTATTCTATAAAATAGAAAGGGAATTAGAATTAAAAACTCATA
>JAQQSJ010003307.1:0-11668 GCA_028644305.1 Xerus rutilus
AGAAAAAATACATTTATATTAGACACTGAAGGTCCCTTTCCAAATAACAGCAATCGTTATTTTTCTGCAGCACAGTCCAGGAAAACCAAAACAAATAGTCACTGAAAGAGTATTTCTGAACTACCAAAGAATCTTCAGATTTCCAAATGACCTAACATATAAGATGTAGATATCTAAAGTTTCAATGCTATAGGCAGATTTGGGCTTTCTGTTAAGAACTCTAGGAAATCTAACTAAATTCTGTTGGAATGGGTCAGCTTTACCTTCAGAAATCTCCACAATGCTTAAAAAGGAGGCTAGTGGTAAGCCTGGAATCTAAGGGTAGGCTTAGTTTCCTTGACTTTGGTCAATATCCCTGAATGGACATAAAACTATTTATTTGATTTTATATATGGCTTATTCCTGTAACCACTTGTGTGACAATACAGGTAAATGTCTTAAATTTGTTTGGCTATTAACACTCATACCTTAATTAAACAAATCAATCCATTAAAATTTCCTGTAAGCGAATGAACAATGCATTCCAAAAGAATGCAACATTAACCTGACGGAAGTCTAAGTATACATGATGAAATTCGGTTACTAATAAACTATAAGCAGTCAAGTATACACTAAATGAACAGCAGATAAGCATTATAATTTATATGCCAAAATAAATACATAAAGGTCTAATTACACTGAGTAATTAGATTCTTTTAGCAATAAAATAATACAAAAAGATTTTATATAGGGACTGGGATTGTGGCTCAGTGGTAAAGCGTTTGCCTTGCATGCGTAGGGCACTGGGTTCAATCCTCAGCACCACATAAAAATAAATAAAATAAAGATATTGTGTCCATCTACAACTAAAAAAAAAAAATTTTTTTTTTAAGATTTTAAAAAGAATTTAATAGAGCCAGGCACGGTGGCGCGAGCCTGTAATCCCAGCACTTAGGGAGGCTGAGACAGGAGAATCGCGAGTTCAAAGCCAGCCTCAGCAATGGCGAGGTGCTAAGCAACTCAGTGAGACCCTGTCTCTACATAAAAACACAAAATAGGGCTGAGGATGTGGCTCAGTGGTCGAGTACCCCTGAGTTCAATCTCCAGTACCAAAAAAGAAAATTAATGATATCTTTAAGCAGTTTCTTTTTGTGGGAGGCGCAAGGCAGGGGTCCCAGGGATTGAACCCAGGGGGCACTTAACCACCAAGCTACTCCCCAGCTCTTTTAAAATTTTATTACGGACAAGGTCTCACTGAGCTGCTTAGGGCCTCACTAAATCACTGAGGCTGGGTTTGAATTTGCAATCCTCCTGCCTCAGCCTCCCAAGTGACTGGGATTTCAGGCATGTGCCACCTCACCCAGCTACAACTTCATTCTTTTTTACAAGATGTAAACATACAAAAGTAAAATACTGCCAGGCGCGGTGGCTCAAGCCTGTAATCCCAGCACTTAGGGAGGCTGAGACAGGAGAATCACGAGTTCAAAGCCAGCCTCAGCAACGGCTAGGCGCTAAGCAACTCAGTGAGATCTTGTCTCTACATAAAACACAAAATAGGGCTAGGAATGTAGCTCAGTGGTCAAGTACCCCTGAGTTCAATCCCCAGTACCAAAAAAAAAAAAAATGAAATACTTCATGGATCCAATTAGTATGTCTGTTTGCTCTTTAAAAATGCCAGCAGAGGGGCTGGGGTTATGGCTCAGCGGTTGAGCGCTTGCCTTGCATACATGAGGCACTGGGTTCGATCCTCAGCACCACATAAAGTAAATAAAGATATTGTGTTCATCTACAACTAAAACAAAATATTAAAAAAAAAAAAAAAAGCCAGAAGGGCTGGGTACAATAGCACACACCTGTAATCCCTGTGGCTCGAGAAGCTGAGGCAAGAGGATCTCAAGTTCAAAGCCAGCCTCAGCAAAAGCGAGGCACTAAGCAACTCAGTAGACCTTGTCTCTTAATTAAATACAAAATAGAGCTGGAGATGTAGCTCAGTGGTTGAATGTCCCTGAGTTCAATCCCCAGTATCAAAAGGGGGGGGGGGATTCCAGCAGAGCAGTGGGACACATCTGTTAATTCTACCCTCTTAGGAGGCTGAAGCAGGAGGATGGCAAATTCAAGGCCAGCCTAGGAAACTTAGCAAGATGATCTCTCAAAATAAAAATTAAAAAGAGGGGCTTAAGCCGGGCGCGGTGGCTCAAGCCTGTAATCCCAGCACTTAGGGAGGCTGAGACAGGAGAATCACGAGTTCAAAGCCAGCCTCAGCAACGGCAAGGGGCTAAGCAACTCAGTGAGATCCTGTCTCTACATAAAACACAAAATAGGGCTAGGGATGTGGCTCAGTGGTCGAGTGCCCCTGAGTTCAATCCCCAGTACCAAAAAAAAAAAAAAAAAAAAAAGAGGGGCTTAAGCCGGGCACAGTGGCACATGCCAGTAACCCAACACTCTGGGAGGCTGAGACAGGAAAATCATGAGTTCAAAGCTAGTCTCAGCAACGGCAAGGCACTAATATAAGCAACTCAGTGAGACCCTGTCTCTATACAATACACAAAATAGGGCTGGGGATGTGGCTCAGTGGTCGAGTACCCCTAAGTTCAATCACTGGTACCATAAAGGGGGGGAGGGGGCTTAAGTTGTAGCTCAGTGGTAGAGCATTTGCTTAGCACGTGTGAGGCACTGGGTTTGATCCTCAGCACCACATAAAAATTAATTAAATAAATAAAGGTATTGCGTTCATCTACAACTTAAAAAATTTAAAAATTAATAGACATTAAAGAGGGTTGGTATAGCTAGGCATGGTGGTGCATACCTGTTAACCCAGGGACTCCAGAGGCTAAAGCAGGAGGATCCCAAGTTCAAGGCCAGTCTCACCAACTTAATGTGACCCTCAGCAACTTAGCAAGACCCTGTCTCAAAGAAACTAAAAACGATTGGGGATATACTTCAGTGGTGAAGCACTCCTAAGTTCAATGCCCCAGTATCAAAAAAAAAAAAAAAAAAAGTTGGGGATATAGCTCAGCTGTAGAGTGCTTATCTACCAGGTATGAAGCCCTGAGTTCATTTCTCAGTACTGAAGAAAAAAAAAAACTAGTCGTAAGACTAAAATATTTATTTCTTATAAAAAATATGACTGATTTTGTGTTATGTTTAGAACATATTAGGTTGGTAATCAAACTCAAAATTACCAGGTTGGGGAAGCAGCTCAGTGGTAGAGACCTTGCACAACATGTGCAAGGTCCTAGGTTTGATTCCCAGCACCACAAACAAATGGACAAAAAAAAAACCCTCAAGACTGATTTTGAATACTAGAAGCCCTCCCACAAATTCAGTATAAAAATTGTAAGATATAAAAGTGACAGGCCATATTCATCTTCAAATAATACCCTATTATCCTATCACTCCAAAAAATGCCGCCTTCTGCCTCCTAACAAAACACACACCCAAGAATATACACAAAAGTAAACAAACTGAAATACAAATCCTACATTGAGAAACCATCAGGTTTCTTTTTGACAATTCCCCACCACCACCACTCTTTGGCCTAGCAGTTCTTTTTAATGTGAGTAGTGGTTAAAGCAGAAAGAACAGTACATGAATGGACTTAGTACTGAATCACAAAATTTCAAGAAGATGAAGCTCCCACCAAGACTTAGTTATATATTAAGATAGTGAAGTTTGAAATTTGATTTGTAAAATAGCTCAGGGTCTAGTTTGGGGAGTTCAATGATGGACAGAGTTACAGGCCCCTAAACACAATTTTATTACAATTAACACAAAAGGAATTTTATTTATTTATTTTTGATTATTTATTTTGTGACACTGGGGACTGAACCCAGTGGTGCTCTACCACTAAGCTACATCCCCAGCCTCTTTTAAATTTTATTTTGATATAGGGTCTTACTAAGTTGCCCAAACTAGTCTCAAACTTGCAATGCTCCTGCCTCAGGCTCCTGAGTAGCTGGGATTACAAGTGTGCACCAATGTGCACAGCCTGACTTACTTTTTAATTGTAGAAAGCATTCTCATGTGTATAAGAATATCCATAATTTGCTGGCTGTGAGTTGCACACTTTAGGCAATGTAATGAGACCCTAACTCCAAATTTTAAAAAGGGGCTAGGGACACAGCTCAGTGGCACAACACTTGCCTAGCATGGGAGAGGCTCTGGGTTTAACCCCAAATACTAAAAAAAAAAAAAAAAAAAAAATTATATACTAAAATGTTTATAATTTAGTGTTTAAATGGTTAGTTTTTTAATCTAAATTTGAATATCTATCCACCTTGATACATATAACAGTCAGGATAATCTAAACTGCACTTTACTTCTGCCTCCAAACCTAATTTTCCCACAGGTACATAGAAAAGTAAGTACCTGGGGGAGAAGGGTGCTAAACTGTTGAAGGATGGTTTTGTTTTTTTTTTTTTTTCCTCTAGGGTAAAGATTACAATGGAATGAGAAGAACAGGAATAAGTACTTAGATCTTGCCTAACTTACTGCTTCAGCAAAATTGTCATCTTTCAATAATTAGGAGCATAAAATCTTCTAGAGTTACAAATTTTTTCCTCATCTGTTTCTATTCCATGATGATAATTTAACACTTAGCACAGAAAGAAGAGATAAGAAATCAAAGAAAACAATTAAGCCATAAATTCAAATGCTTTTTAGTTCTATGAGGTATGTAGAATAAGTCAATCCATAGAGGTAGAAAGTAGAATAGTGGTTAGCAGGGGCTGTTGGCAGAAGAAAATGATTTTGTTTAATGGTTACTGACGTCAATTTGTGATGATGATGAAAAAGTTCTGGAGGCAGGTAGTTAGTGATGGGTGCACAATGAATTTACTTAATGTCACTGAACTATACACTTAAAATAGTTTAAAAAAATTTTTTAAGGGGCTGGGATTGTAGCTCAGCGGTAGAGCGCTTGCCTTGCATGCGTGAGGCCCTGGGTTCAATCCTCAGCACCACATACAAAGCAATAAAACAAAGACATTGTGTTCATCAACAACTAAAAAACATTTAAAAAAAAATTTTTTTAAGTTATCTTCAAGGAGATCATTTAAAAACAAACAAAAAACCACATTCAACCCACCAACTATACTTCAAAACGTAAGACCCAACTTCAAATTACAAAACCAGTTCAAGATTTCTCTTGTATCTTTTATAGCAGTACCAAGTATCTATTTCTCATTCACACTTCGTTATTCAAAAAATGCTAAGTCTCTATACCAGTGATTGGTATGTAGAAAATGTGTACGTTTCTTTGATCCTTTACCTTTGTAATGAAGCAATTAATGTCCTTGAAAGATCAAGATTCCTTTCTTTGGTCAAAACAGCTTTACTAAAATCAGCTAGGAAATCATTATTTGAAATAAAGAAATATTTTAAATAAAGGTTCAAGAAATTACATGGGGGAATTTTCATTTCAATAAAATACTTATGATAGAAATATCAGGATTTCATGACTAGCTCCGTAATATCAATAAGGTACATGTAATTGCAGGTGATTACATGATACTTCTAATTTAGAAAATTAGAAAACTCAGTTTGTGACTGCATTTGTCCTACAAATCTGTAAAGGGCTGAAAACAATCTTTTATGGCTGTGTGCCAACTCAATCTGTAGGATCCAAGACCTAGAAATGTGAAATTTTCCCACATCTAGTAAGAGAAGCCTGGTGATCTTTCTCCATAATTTGTGATCCTATATATAGTATCTAAGTGACAAGAAAGTTGCTAAGTCAAAAGACAAAAAAGAATATGCCATGTCTCAAAAGCAGCACATACCAAGTCACATCAAGCACTGGTTCACAAAAGACAGTTTTGTAGTAGCCAGGAAACTGATCTGGTAAGACAGTTCACTCTAAATATGTTGGATAAGGAATAACAAACTGGGTTTTACAGTGAAAATACCATAGTATAGATACAGTTTCATTAAAAGATCATATGGAAGTATAAAATTTGGTTTACTCAGATATTCTAAATTTAATAAAACAAATGTGTTTATGTCTCAAGCTTAAGTAAACAAAAGATTTCTGGTACATTATAACACTGTAACAGGGATGAGTATTCCTTAAAAGAAATCTGAATGTGTTTATATGGTTGAATTTTTGTTTTTGAGTGCTACTGATTACTGAACCCAGGGCTTCACCCATACTAGTCAAGAGCTCAACTACTGACCTACCTCCACAGTCCCAGCTGTATGTTTAAAACTTCAATACTATAATCTAAATATCAATAGTCTTGCAAATAGTTACCTACTCACTTAAACTATGATTTTAATCATTTTAGCAACAGTGTACCTCAACAGTAAAGGTGGGCTGATAGATACATGGCCTAATAAGTTATCTGTACTTACAATGTAACATTAGTTTTTCTGGAATATGTAATAAGTATGATAACTGTTCAAGACAAACCTAGGCAAAGCTGGCCACAGTGGTACACACCAGCAACTTGGGAGGTTGAGGCAGAAAGATCACAAATAAGTTCAAGTCCAGCCTGAGTAACTTAGTAAGACTCAAAATAAAGACTGAAGCTGTAGCTCAGCAGTAAAGCACCCCTGGGTTTTTACCAAAATAAAAACTAAAAATACCAGTAACCAAAACAAAAACTAAAAATAATTACAAATTAATATTCTGGTCCATTAAACTTTTACTCACCTAATTTGCTTAGTTCTTTATTCACTACCCATGAAATTTCATGAGCTGACACAATTAAATATATTCCTGAAAGTGTATAGGTCAATACTAACTAATCAGAACTTTCTATCTAAATGAGTTCTGACAAGACCTGGAAGAGATAATCGATTCTTACTTACAAATAATGAGTTCAGGTTGTCATTAAATAGGATTGCATATACTAATCCTAGTACCAATGGTCTTTCTAGTTGATTTCAGCAACAAGGTTAATCTAGGACCCTCTAACAAGGGAAATCCAAGACAATACCAATTCCTAAGTGTTTTCAACTCAAAACATTAGAACCTCGAAATATATTCATTTATATTTCCACTACATTTTTAAAAAGTCTAAATTCTTCAGAATAACATACCTAGAAGCAAACTAAGATCCAACACATAATACATCCTATTTTCATTTGATTCTATCAAGTAGATGGGGACGTAATTAAAAGAAAAATAATCATTTGAAAAAATAGAGCCTGTGTAAAAATAATCCTGAATTACTATCAGGGGAAATGAGGGGGCCTAACTAGCAATTATAAATTAATAAAACTAATAAAAACAGGGAGCGAAAAAAAAAAAAGAAATGTCAAAACCAACCCCTCCTCGCTGACCATCTACATGTATGGAACGGATGTGATCTGCCAGATCTGGGCTAGAGTTGAAGCAAGCCTGGCACTGGTCCCAACAACAATTATAGGCAATATTTTTGCTTGAAGAAGTAGTGCTTCCTTGTCCATTCATCATTGCTGGAGTTGAACGCCCACTGGAAATTGTGCTGTCTACATCCATTATAGTACTGCTTATGCTACAAAAGAAGAAAAAAGGCTGTGTTATTCCTAGAAATTCACTAACATGAATATGATTTTATAAATACTTAATAAAGATTACCACCACATTCTGCTCCATACAAATAAAGCATACTAACCACATTCTCCATTAGAAAACAGCAACACTTTGAAATTATTTAGTTGAAAACAAAAGTACAAATAGAGGCAGAAACACAACAGTACCTCAAAACCAGACTTTAAGCACTTTGAAAGGTAAGAACTGCCCAATACTATACCACAGAAAGCAGACCCACACACACAGCTTTGTCATATCTCATTGCTTTCATAGTCTTTTTTTTTTTGGTACCGGGGATTGAACTCAGGGGCACTCAACCACTGAGCCATATCCCCAGCCCTATTTTGTGTTTTTATTAGAGGCAGGGTCTCACTGAGTTGCTTAGTGCCTCACCGGTGAGGCTGGCTTTGAACTCGCGATTCTCCTGTCTCAGCCTCCCTGAGTGCTGGGATTATAGGCTTGAGCCACAGCGCCCAGCTGCTTTCATAGCCTTAAGAAGCGTAAGAAAGTTCCTCATTCCAGCTATAAATGTTCAGAATCAAGGCATTAACTTCACAAGTCTGAAAATCATTTGTTGACCTGAAATTTTTACTTTTATTCATCAATATGAAACTTACTCATCAATATGAAACTAACTGTTATCACATCTTATCTCTTTCCAACTAAAAAGAGTTGGGAAATTTTGCAGGACTTCCCCTTCTAAATAAAAAGGTAGGGGCTGGATATTTAGCTCAGTAGTAGAGAGCTTTTCTAGCAGCTGGGAGGCCCTGAATCCACCAGTTCAATCATCTGAACACAATTAAGTCAAGACTTTGGTTTTACTAAAGTCCAAATAAAATGTCTTTTTTTTTTTTAAAGATGGATTTTCATCATGTTACCCAGGCTTATTTCAACCAATATTTCTATAGTTAATCATTCTATTCAATAAGAAGACTGAAAATGCCAATCAATCATTTTTATATCTTATTTAATAAAGTATTATATATTAGTAATTATCTTATTTACTAAAACAATTACATACTAATCATGGTCAAAATACTCAAAATTTCACACTACTAAAATATACCACACTTGAGCCTTCATTTAAAAAGCAATATAGAGGGGCTGAGATTGTAGCTCAGTGGTAGAGCGCTTGCCTCGCATGCGTGAGGCACTGGGTTCGATCCTCAGCACCACATAAAAATAAATAAAGATATTGTGTCCATCTACAACTAAAAAATATTAAAAAAAAAGCAATATAGAATCGCGAGTTCAAAGCCAGCCTCAGCAACAGTGAGGCAAGGCGCTAAGCAACTCAGTGAGACCCTGTCTCTACATAAAACACAAAATAGAACTGGGGATGTGGCTCAGTGGTCGAGTGCCCCTGAGTTCAATCTCCAGTACCAAAAATAAATAAATAAATAAAAATAAAACATAATATAGAGCTGGGGATAGAACTCAGAAGGTACAGTGTTTACCTAGCATGTGTGAAGCCCTGGGTTCAAACACCAACACCTTAAAAGAAAAATTAATAAATATATTTTTAAAAGCAATTAAATTTCTTATTATCTATTTTATCTTTCCAATAAATAAAACTACGTAAAAGTAGCCTCACTAACAGAAGTTAATTGGTAAAAATGTTTTCAGACTAAATTCACCAAAAGATGTGTATCTGCTTGTTAATTTCAGAAATACCAGGCTACTCTAGGCTGTAGCAGGAGGATCACAAGTTACAGGCCAGCCTTGGAAACTTAGTGAGACCTTATTAAAATTGTATATAAAGGCTGAGCATGGTGGCAAAGCCTCTAATCCTCTAATCCTAGCAGCTCAGTAGGCTGAGGCAGAAGGATCACAGGTTCAAAGCCAGCCTCACCAACTTCAGCAAGGCTATAAGCAACCTAGTGAGACCCTATTTAAAAATAAAAAATAAAAAGGGGTAGGGACGTGGCTCAGTGGTTAAGTGCCTTTGTGTTCAATCCGTAGTTTAAAAAAGGGGGGCGGGGGGAGAAAGAAAATAACTTCTACATAAAAAGAGCTGGAAATATAGCTCAGTAAAGAGCCCCTACGTTTAATCCACAATACCACACCCTCTCATAGACACACAAACAAAATTAATTAATTAATTAATTTAAAAGGCTGGGGGTGTAATTCAGTAATTAAGCACACCTAGATTCAATTCTAAGTAGGGGGGAAGGATATACACAGTAGTTGTGATTATATTAACCTTTTTTGGAAATTTGGTCTCATTATGAATCTCAGGCTGGCCTTGAACTCCACCTCAGCCCTTGAGTGTTGAGACTCCGGGTGTGCACTATCACATCCAGCTTTATATTAATGGGGTTCTTTTGTTTGGTTGGTTGGTTGGTTAGTTGGGTTTTTTTGGACACAATACCTTTTATTTTATCTATTTTTATGTGGAGTTGAAGATTGAACCCAGTGCCTCATGGGAGCTAGGCAAACGCTCTACCACTGAGCTACAGCCCAGCCCTGTATTAACTTTGAAAGGAGTATGCTTCCCTCCCTGCAACATCTTGTTATGGAAAATTTCAAAGACACACAGTGCATCTGCATTTGAAACCAATGAATATTTTGCACTACTTGCTAAAAGTAATGTTTTTTGGGGGGGAGGTTGGTTTTTGGGGTACTAGGGATCGAACTCAGGGGTACTGGACCACTGAGCCACATCCCCAGCCCTATTTTGTGTTTTATGTAGAAACAGGGTCTCACTGAGTTGCTTAGCACCTCGCCATTGCTGAGGCTGGCTTTGAACTCACGATTCTCCTGTCTCAGCCTCCCTAAGTGCTGGGATTACAGGCTTGAGCCACCGCGCCCAGCTTAGAAGTAATGTTTTTTTGGAATCATTTCAAAGTTTCAAACACCATGACACTTCAATCACAATTTCAGCACATACTTTCTAAAAAAAAAAATTCAACTATATACCATTATAACCTTATTGATTCACACCTAAGAAAATTAACAATATGAATTGTATTAATTTATTATGTAATCTTTATAATTCTTTAACACCAAAAATACACATTTTTAAAGTTAGCAAAAGTAGCCGGGCTCAATGGCGCACGCTTGTAATCCCAGTGGCTCAGGGGCTGAAGCAGGAGGATACCAAATTCAAAGCCAGCCTCAGCAACTTATCAAGGCCCTAAGCAACTCAGTGAGACCCTGTCTCTAAATAAAAAACAAAGAAGGGCTGGGGATGTGGTTCAGTGGTTAAGTGCCAATGAGTTTAATCCCTGATACCAAAACAAAAAACAAGTTAGCAAAAATGTTTGTGTAGGATGCTTCAGATATAAAATATACCTCAAGTCAGACATGGCAGGTAGCACACACTTATAATCCCAGCCACTCCTGTAATCCTAGTCACTCAGGAGACTGAGGCCCTAATCAATTTAGCAAGACCCAATTTCAAAATAAAAAATAAAAAGGGCTAGGGATGTAGCACCAGTACTCCAAACAAACAACAACAACAAAAACCCCTCAAATTTCCTTTTAAAGAATATTATAGTGTTTAAATTCATCTGGCTAACTACCCACCAGTTATTATAGATTCTAAATTTCAACTCCTAAGGCTTCACTGTTAAAATCTATAATCTCCATAAAACTTTCAAATGTGGCCAGGTAAGATGGCACATGCCTGTAATTCCAGCTACTCCAGAGGCTGAGGAAGGAATAACGTAATTGTGGTATATAGGTGAATGTTCTTTTTAGAAAAGTATATGCTGAAGTAATTGTGACTGAAGTGTCATGGTGTTTGTAACTTTGAAATGATTCCAAACTTCGAAACTTTGAAGCCAGACCAGGCAAATTAATAACACCTTGTCTCAAAATTCAAAAAAAATCTAAAGAACTGTAGATGTAGTTACATGATATAGTGCCCCTGGGTTCAATACCCAGTACTATTAAAAAAAAAAAAAAAAAAAGAGCCGGGCGCGGTGGCTCAAGCCTGTAATCCCAGCACTTAGGGAGGCTGAGGCAGGAGAATCGTGAGTTCAAAGCCAGCCTCAGCAACAGCAAGGCACTAAGCAACTCAGTGAGACCCTGTCTCTACATAAAACACAAAAAATAGGGCTGGGGATGTGGCTCAGTGGTCGAGTGCCCCTGAGTTCAATCCCCGGTACCAAAAAAAAGAAAAAAAAAAAAAAGAATAAAACCACTCTCAAATGTGAATCAGTTCTTGAA
>JAQQSJ010003308.1:0-11668 GCA_028644305.1 Xerus rutilus
CACAATTATTTTTCAAAAGTTCCTTAAAGACCATGGGTGCAATTTCCTCTCCTTGAATGCTGTGCCATTGGGATTTCAAACCTAACTCTCATGTTGACATAGTTTCCTATGAGAAACAAGTCAAGTTAAAGAGTTGAAGATTAATCCTGTTACAGACCAATTTGTTTCATTTCCTCTTTTTCTGGTGATTTTATATAAGCACTGAGAGGCAAAACTGGAGATAAGGGTTTGCAATTTGTAATTCTTCATCTCAACTAACATATATTTAGAATGTTCTAAATTTAACACCAACAGCTGCAAGACCTAATTTAGTCCTCTAGTATAATTTCAACCACTGAATGAAACTAGACATATTATGTCAATGTAAGAGCAACGCTTTTCCTGGGAGGGAAGAAGATGGACTATTTTAAAATCTAAAGTAGTATATTAGGCAAAAATAAACACCAATATGCTGAGGTCAGATGAAGGAAAACTTTAGGGAGAAACACTTAGACATGACCTTTTGATTCTCAGCCAATTTATTACAATGCAAAGTTTGGATATGAAGTCCTTGTTCAGGGACCTCACAGTCACCATGTCCATTTACAGATTCTCCAGCTTGGATCTTGGTAAAGCGGGCCACCTTGACTTCGGGAAGCTTGAAAGAAAGCCTCCACATCAGAGATTAATGCTATGGTTTGGGTTTGTGGTATCCCCAAAAAGCTCCTGTGAGAGGTTTCAGGAATGTTCTGAGGTAAAAGATTAGAGTCTGAGAGCTCTAACCTAATCCATCCATCCTAATTCCAGTGGACTAAGAGGGTGGGACAGAGCTGGAGGGAGCAGGTCACTGGAAGCATGCACTTGAGCATTATATCTTGTCCCCCTGGCACCTGCCCCACCTTCTTTGTCTCTCTCTCTCTCTCTCTCTCTCTCTCTCTCTCTCTCTCTCTCTCCACTTTCCTTCTGGTGTTCACGAGCTGAGCATCTCCCTCCACCATGCCCTTCTACCATGATGTTCTGCCTCACATTAGACCCAGAGCTAGGAGCCGGCCGACCATGGACCGATCCCTCTGAAACTGTGAGCTAAATAAGCATTTCCTCCTCTAAGTTGTTCTTGTCTGGTATTTTGTTCACAGTGACAAAAATCTGGCAAAGCCATCTACCTTCATCGTCCTTTGTATCTAATTCCACGTTTACCTGCGTCATACCTGCTGTGGGGCGAGGTGTGTAAGGAACAAACAATAGGGAACTACACCACTCAAAATCAGGCTAAACAATCTTTTAACGCAATATAAAAATAAAAATTGTGCAATTAAATCATCACGGGCAATATATCAAGATGTAAATAAGATGGGGTCCATCCCTGCACCTACATGTCCTGCCTCACTCACCCCCACCAACTGTTAATTTCCTTCCTGATTAGTATTCAGCAGGACAAAGCCACATTGAACTTGGTGAAAAATTCAATCTATGCCTTGCAGGAAAATGTGGTCTGAAAAAGTTATTTTATCCAAGAAGAGGTCATTTATTAAATTTAATACTTTAGGCATCTTGTCTCCAAGGCAACAAATATCCCAGTCTGAGACCCTCTGTAACCAGTTTCAGCTGTCCGTTTCCAATTCTCAATACCACCAGCTGCATTCTATTGTAAGGTGTTACCATAAATGCTGACTTGTTGTTCTTGTGTCATGAACAAGGGGACCATACACTTTTCATCCAAACTTTTGGATTTTCTCTCCATTTTTGGATGAAATGTCCCTTTCATCCAAAGGGACATTCTTTCCTTGAAAGGAATGCTATCCAAATTCTGCTAGGACTGCAGGTATGACTGGGCAGATGTGGACAAACCAGTGTTGCTTTCCGTACTTCTACATTTTGATCACATTCCTATCTCATGGCTGGTTATATTATCCCGACAGTAGTCACTTAGAAAAAGCAACATTTTATACATGCTACATAAAATTGTTTATTTACATATCCCTTTTAATTTTCAGAAGTTCTTGAGTGGGAGATCAACACCTTCTTCCTGTCTCTTCATATCATCTTCTCTTTACATGAGTCTGTCTCCAGATTTCTCCTTTTTATAAGGATATGGATCAAATTGAATTCGGGCCCACCCTAATGAGCTCACTTTAGCTCACTTATAAAGAACCTGTCTCCAAACAACGCTGAGGTATTCAATGTTTGGGAATTCATTATATGAATTTGAGGAGATCCATAATTCAACCCATAACACATGGTTGGCAGAATGAGATCTGAGCATGTGGATTCTGGCCCCAGAATTCAGGCTTGGTCTACTCCTAGTGTGGTCTATGGACAAGCAACTCTGAGCATTACCAAGGAGCTTGTTCAAATCAGAGCCACTGTGAATTCATACCCTCTACTCTATTATGTTTCTTCAATGTCACCTATCTTTTTTTTCTGATGTCCAATGTACAACTTAATTAAATACAATTGACCCTTTGTAGCTGTGGGTTACACATGTGTGGATTCAACCAACTCTGGGTCGAAAAGATTGAGGAAAATGTTGCATCTATATTTAACATGTATATCATTATTGTTTATTCCCTAAACAACACAGTAAAACAACTTTTTAGGTAGCATTGCATTGTATTAGGAAATAATCTAGAGAGGTTTTTAAGTACATGAGAGGATATATGTAGGTTATGTGGAAATACTATATAACTTTTAAGGGAGTTGAGTATCTGCAAATTTGCATACCGAAGGAGGTTCTTGACCAGTCCCCTATAGAAAACCAAGGGGAAACTGTAGTTGAGTAGAAGTGCTTGTCTGTAGTTTACAGCTGCTGTAAGATTCTGGTTTTCTCCCTATTCCTTACAACCCACAGTTTGTGTAGAATCCAGCAAGCTACCTGTATGAATCACATTTTTTCACTGCTGTGACCAAAAAACATGAAAAGAACAATTAGAGGAAGAAAAGTTTATTTGGCTCATGGTTTCAGAAGTCTCAGTCCATAGAGAACCAACTCCTTTGCTATGGGCCCAAGGTGAGGCAGACCAACATGGCGGAAGGATGTGGCAGAGGAGAGCACTTCAGGGCATGGCACCAGGAAGCATGGCTCCACTCACCAGGAACAAAAAATAAACTCCCAGGACGCTTCCCAGTGGTCCACCTCCTCCAGCTACACCCTCCCTACCTACAGTTATTTGCCACCTGTTAAACCCTTTCAGTGATTAATGCATTGATTAGATTAAGGCTCTCGTCATCTAATCATTTCACCTCTAAACTGTCTTGTATTATCTCACATATGAGCTTTTAGGAGACACTTCATATCTAAAATGTAAATTTATGCCCCTGTCCCCCAAAATCTCAAGCCCACCTCACAATGCAAAATACATTTACTCCATTTTCAAGATTTCCCATAATTTTGTAACAGTTTCAGCATTACCCAAGATTATTCAAATTCTCCTCTGAGGCTCAAAGCAAACTCTCAGCCTGAGCCCCTCTAAATTTCAAAAGCAAGTTACACATATCCAAAATAATGGCACAGAGTGAACATTTATATTCCAAAAGAGAGAAATAGAGCCATAGAAAGAAGGAATGGGATCAAAGCAAGATCAAAATCCAGCTAGGCAAACAAGTTCCTGTAGCACCATGTCCAGCATCCAGGGCACATGGCATCATGATGTTCTCTCCAAAGGACTTGTATAGCTCCACCCCTATGGCCTTGAGGTTTGTGCCCACATGGTCTCTCTCGGCTTGTTTCTGTTCCTTCCTCAGCACATATCCCACAGTAATGGTGTCTGTTTATCTTAGGGGGTCTCACTGCAGTTTCAGCTTCCTTCTCGTGTCTTCATACATCACCTTCTCAGGGGCACTCCACAGGGACTCCAATCCTGCTGCGTTTTCCTGGCTTCCCAAGACTTCCTTTGAAATCTCAGTGGAAGTCTCCATGACCCCATAACTCCAGCATCCTGTATTCCTGGAGAACTACCACCATATGGTTGATCTGCCAGCATCTTAAGCAGTAGCCAAGCCTCCTGGTACCCTGGCTGCAGCAGCCTCTGAGTGCCTGGGCATTTGAGCATGATGAAACCACTTCCTAGGCCCCCTACACAATCCAGGTACACCCAATAGTCTCTTTTCAAATGATTTTATTATTTCTATTCCCTTGAGCCTGAGGTAGATGTGGTGTTGCCAATTCTCGAGATGCCCTCAAGTCATCTTCCCTGCTGTTTCTTTGTAAGGTAGTTAGTAGCTTCTCTTTAGTGGCTGTAATCTCTTCAATAATCACACTTTCTTTAGCCCCAGTTTTACTCCCACTTTTCTAGCCAAACTTCATGCTTTTCAAACATTTCTGCTCTGCTTTCTGCTCCTGATTATCACAGTAAAGTTGGCTAAAAGTTGTCAACAATATCTATACTACAACCTCAATGTTGTTCTGCATTGAAATTTCCTCCATCACATTAATTAGTCCATCACCTTTAAATTCAGCTTCACAGAAAGTCTCAGGACATGGGCAAAATATAGACAACTTCTCAGTCAGAATGTAACATGAATGGCCTCTAGTCCAATCACCAAGAGTCCTCCTTCTTCTCTGGAAGCTCTTGAGGCCAGTGTTTAAAGTCCACAGTCCTATCGGCATTCTGATCTTTTGAGATCCCACCCATCAAGTTCTGCTTACAATATTTTAAAGCGTTTCCAGATTGCATTTTTAAACTTTTCAAAAGTGTTCCGCCTCCTGCAAACCAGCTACAAATGCTTCTAAACGACATGGTCAGGTTAGTCACAGCAACATCCCAACGTACAATACTAAGTACTAATTTCTGTTTTAGTCAGTTTTTTTCTCCACCGTGACCAAAAGACCTGAGAAGAAAACTTTTGGAGTAAGAAAAGTTTATTTGGTACTCATAGTTTCAGAGGTCTCAGTCCATCACTGTCAGCTTCATCTCTTACATGCTGTGATTGATAAACTTTTCACGCCAAAGCATGATCATTAACTTTAACCAAAATACAATTTCAGAAAACTCTGAGCGAGAAATAAAAATAACAACAGAAGATAATACAAATGACATTTCAATTGTGGCTCACAATTTAATCTAGTAGTTGGATTATACTATTGTAGTTTTCAAATGCATAAACGAAAAGAAGGTAACATTTTTCAAACTAAAAGCAGTGGAATCTAGGGCAAATGAAATAGCAGGTTATCACAAGCTGAAACTGATTTTTTGTTTGGTGGGTGTGGGTTCTTCACAAAGTTCAAGGGTCTGGAGGAATAACTCAGAGGTAGAGCAATTGCCTCACATGCATGAGATCCTGGATTCAATCCCCAGCACCAAAAGAAAAAAAATGGGAGATCTACTTATATAATTAATGCATATGTTACCCTTTCAATATACAAGCAGTGTGTGTGTGAAGCAAAATTATGGAAATGGATAGCAGTGGTTACATTCCCTATTAGATCCCAGCCCCCTTCACAAACTGTAACCACTGCTGTCCATTCGTATGCTTCCCTCCAGACTCTTTTCCTTTTATGAACATATGAATATATGCAGAGAAATATATCCATGAAGGGCACTAAAGTAAGGCAGGTCAACTCACACTGTGCATATTGCCACCTATATAATTTTCTATAGGAATACAATTGATTTGGCACAATTTCCTGCACAACAAATTTCACTGGGCACTTGGACCAATCTACCAAGAAAGTTCTTTACTTTTACAACTTTCCTTTATGCAAACAAACATTCCTTTAAATTTCTTATTACTTGAAATTAGGGAAATAGATTTCCATATCCCTCCATGGGTTTCTCTTGAAGCTTGGATTTTTTTTTTAAGTTAAGTCTTTAGGAAGCAAAATTATATAGATATTTCAGTCGAAGTAAAAACATAGTTGCAATCATGACATAATAATAATAATAATAATAATAATAATAATAATAATAAACTTTGTTTCTATTAGATGATTTCATTCTTTCAGTTTATCTGTCCTCCCAGCCATTCATTAAGTCCTACCTGGGTGATGTCAAAATGGACTGACGTAGGCAGGATTGGTCTTCCAGGCTGTTGGCTCACTAATGCTGACAGCATCAGCCATGGAGTTTCTTCCAGGAGTTTTCAGCATCCCCTTTCTTCCCTTCCTGCTGCTCCAAATGTGTGCTGCATCTTTCATTTGAACTTACTCAGAAGATGCACACTATTCACCACCTGGAAATGTTAATACCATACATGAACACAGTAAAATGTTTACCTGCACAAATGAAAATATTCAATTAGGATTCAGAATAAAATACAATATTATAGAGGTCTAATTTATGTAACTATTTTCTCTTTTGTTCTGGATTTTAATTATCTTGAAATGTTATTTGCAGTATAGTTCACAAAGTTTCTGTTTTGAACCAGCCTTAGATGGTTTTTATGTCAAGGAAGTGCTCATTTGATGATCATTTTTACCTTCTGAAATAACTACCTTTCATTTCCAAATTGCTTTTAGGTGAACGAAGGGGATATTTACTGAACGATGTTAAATACTTTATGGTGTTTTTGGATAATAACTGATCATTTAGGGAGGTTAGACAAATGCCTTTCAGATGCTCAGTTATTATAGGCTACTACCAAGCAGATACAAATCTTTAGTTACAGGGCTTAATGCTTGCAATAGCATACAGGATTCATGCCCACAAGTTTCCCAGCATTCACATTATGCTTCAAAATTCTTGTGTCTCCTAATTAAAAGAAAGAAGCCCTGACTAGAGAAAATATAGTACCGAGACATTGCAAAATGAGTGTCACCAGATCATGGCAGCTCGATTTGACTCTGCCCAGGCCTTCACATTTAAACCTCTCCTACACCACATAAAGATACTCAATTATCTAACAACATTCAGCATCTATATTCACTTTGACTACATAATTTCACTTTATTTTGGTAGTAAAAATGCATTTTCGTTTTTTAAAAATTTCTAATAATTCAAAAGTGGAAACTTTTTGATGCTTAATTAAAATATATCTTCAGTTTCCTTCCATTCCCTCTGCTTCTGATGCAGATTTTCCTATAGCTCTGTATGAGCAGGCACAGAGGGAGCTTTACTACGCAGATGGAAGTGGCCTCCTGGGACCGGTTCCTAGGCATTGAAATGTGACAGGTATGCTATTAACCTTTCAGATTCATAAATCTGCTGTTTATATACACGAGCATAATGAACCAGGGAGAAATTTACCTAGTTGGCAGCTTTATTAAGATGTGCAGCTTGAGTGCTAAAGAGAAGTATTACATATGTATTTGTTAATTTTGCAGTCAAAGCAATTTTCCTGCCTTTTAAGTGGATTGTAGATGAAATTTAACATTCTTCCATACGGGCCACTCAGTACATCTGATCTCTTCAAATATTTCAGGTAAAGTATAAATCTTCAATTCTGTGATTTGTACATTCTCAAAAAATTATATATACATATATAATTATATATGTATATATTTAATATATATTTAATTATATATTTATATATATTATATATTTATATATAAATATGTCTGAGGCTTAGTGGTAATATATCTATTAATTTATTCACATTTGAATAGCATTTAGTGATTTTACATACATATAAATAGTGGTCATAAATTTTTTTATATTGAAAATCACTCCCTTTATTTTTGCAAGTGATCTTAGAATTCCCTTTAGATAATTACGTTTTCACAGAAATTTGTCACTTCTAAGTCTTTAGGATAAAGAAATTTAGAATAAATAAACAATTCTCCTTTAGGGTGTCAAGAAATGTCTTAGGGTTTTAGAAATGTTTTAAGTCTTTATCAGTTAAGATTGAAATAGAATACTATGTGAACAGAGAGGGAGAGGAGGTGGAAAAACACAAGCACCTGGGAGATACCAAGGCTGCCCAACATCGCCCAAGAATGCTGGAACTCCAGGAGGATGTTCAGAAAATTCAGAGCCCGCTGAGCCGCAGTGAGCACAGAAGTCCTGTCCAGAGACACTGCCTCCAAAACGCTTAAAACAAATCAAAGGGAGGAATCCTAGAGAGTCTCTGGGGCAAAAGCAGACCGCTCACCAAGGTCAAAACCAGACACAGGAGGCAAAGTTCACCAGCTCTGTCATGATCACTTTTCTAGGACCCGTTTTCCTCGTCTCTAGGACAAGGCTGGTCTAGATGACATGTGAGCCCTTGGCAACGCCCTGTCTCTGTGAGGACAGCAGCACCGTGGAAGCATCTCTAGTTTGCACATCTGTCCTGGCACTACATCTTCAGAGTCCCAAGAAACAGAGTTTGACCTTGTGTGTCTAGAAACACACACCAGTGTCCCATCAGTCCCCCAGTGCTCATTAACAGGAGCCTGAGACATTCATCTGTTGTTTATTTAGAGATGAAATGACAGGATGGATCATCTATGTGGTTTTTTCCCCCAGTTTCCTCACAATCTTTCTCCCCTTTTTATATCAGAATCAATGTTCCCATTTCTTAAAAGATAATGTTTTGACACAAATGGAAATTATTTTTGCCTCCTGTGAGAAAGGGCATTTTTTTTTGCCTCCATTTGCTTGGAGGTTAATTTTCAAATCATAAATGATGGACTCACCAATTATAGTGATATCAGTATTTTCTTGACAGGAGCTTTATTTTTTTCCTCTAGGGGACTTCAGAATAAGCAGGTTTTTTAATCTAATGTGGAAAATCAAGGTTATTTTCTTTTTGCATAGAACTACCTGCTTTATTAGAAATCATATCAATAGATTTTATGACTCCTGCTACTTTATAGGAATATTATAAAGTCTCAGAAAAACATTATAACACTGCAAAATAGATATAATATGGACAATGAACTGAAATGTATAATATGCCTATGATATTTATATGATGGAGCAGCTTTTATTATTTACACTGATAAATCAATCAAGTAATGCTGTTAAGCACATTTAGCTTGTTAAACTATATGATGCTTTGAATACTCTTCAGAGGGGAAATGAGAGGTCATTACAAGTCACCCTTCTTGTGGACCAGGCAAGCTCCAATGAGCGGGACATGGTCTGAGGTTCATGACTCAAACACATCGTAGAAACTGTTGTGACTTTTAGCCATTCTTAAAATTAATCCCCTCAGGTCTAATTCATGATTCAAATGGTAGTGATCATTAACTACAGTATATACTTTTCCATTTATAGGCTACTTAGAATTTTTTGATCTATTTCTTCCTTCCATCTTCAATATTCTTATAATTGTCAAAAAATTACCAGTTATGAACAATTAGGAAAACAGCATAATATCCATGTCCTTGCTTGGGCTTTGTAAATATTAATGTCACTATAAAGGGCTTTGCAAATATTAATGTCACTATAAAAGGCAATGATTTCAGTGGAAGTCTACATACATAC
Source organism: Xerus rutilus (assembly GCA_028644305.1). Taxonomy (NCBI): domain Eukaryota; kingdom Metazoa; phylum Chordata; class Mammalia; order Rodentia; family Sciuridae; genus Xerus; species Xerus rutilus. Next base: position 9,324 of record JAQQSJ010003308.1, read on the forward strand.
ACACCCACACACATTTTCCAGAGCTTACTATTCTACTCTTAAGGAAAAGTTTTGCAAATGGCATCTCAATCTTTCTCTTCTCTTTATGGAGTGTTTTTTGTATTATTAACTATTAACCACACATAATTGCAAATCTATTATACTGACCCCCTACCAATATCTGCCATTTAGGCATCGTGAGTATTTTTTCCCCACCATGCCACAAGCTGTGATAAAAATGAGCAAAATACCACTTGATTGATCAATTCCAAAGCCCAACTCAGTATCCCCAAGGTTCCCTTTATATTTGATTCATCGAGAGAAAAACCTTAAGGGTGAATACAAAGCAGGTTACATGCAGAAAAAAAAAAACTTAGACATTTTCTGTGAAAAAAGTAAGAGCATGATTAAAAGTCTTTTGAATTCAGATTTTTGTAGGAACACTCTCAGCCTGCTCTAATCAGTGAGTGAACTAGAAGATCTAAGAAGCTCTTCTCTCATGAATTCATAATTGCCATAATTACGAGATATTACCAGTTGCTCTTTGAGAGCCTGAGATTTTCCAGGACATTGGCAGCCTTCTCTTTCCTTGTCTGGAGGTTGTTTCCTGTGTGTCTGCACAACGGTTGCTAATTCCAGTGCAAATGTAGCCCTCAAGTCCCTCACTACTCCTGTGGTGAAGGTAGGGGGAGAAGGAAGCTACCCAGGGCTTGACATATTGCTTGACATATTTCTCACCCATGTAAATAAAATAGCCTTTTAAAAAAAAATCTCCATGTATGTTTGTGGCACCTTTGTCTAGTATAAAATAACTATATTTATGTGGGTTTATCTCTGTGTCTTCTATTCTGTACCATTGGCCTACATGTCCATTTTGGTGCCAATACCATTCTGGTTTTGGTACTATAGCTTTGTAGTATAGTTTAAGGCCTGGTATTGTGATACCTCCTGCTTCAGTCTTCTTGCTAAGGATAGCTTTGGCTATTCTGGGTCTCTTATTTTTCCAAATGAATTTTATGATTGCTTTTTTTATTTCTATAAGGAATGGCATTGGGATTTTAATTGGAATTGCATTGAATCTGTATAGAGCTTTGGGTAGTATGGCCATTTTGACAATATTGATTCTGTCTATCCTAGAGCATGAGAGATCTTTCCATCTTCTAAGGTCTTCTTCAATTTCTTTCTTTAGTGTCCTATAGTTTTCATTACAGAGGTCTTTCACCTCATTTGTTAAATTGATTTCTATTTTATTTTATATTTTGAGGCTATTGTGAATGGAGTAGTTTTCTTAATTTCTCTTTCAGAGGATTCATTGCTGATGTATAGAAATGCTTTTGATTTATGAATATTGATTTTATATCCTGCAACTTTGCTGAATTTATGAGTTCTAAAAGTTTTCTGGTGGAATTTTTTGTATCCTCTAAGTATAGAATCATGTCGTCAGCAAATAATGATAGTTTGAGTTCTTCTTTCCTGTTCATATCCCTTTAATTTCTTTCATCTGTCTAATTGCTCTGGCTAGTGTTTCAAGGACTATGTTGAATAGCAGTGGTGAAACATATATTGGAGAAAAGATAGCCTCTTCAACAAATGGTGCTGGGAAAACTGGAAATCCATATGCAGCAAAATTAAACTAAACCTCGATCTCTCACCATGCACAAAACTCAACTCAAAATGGATCAAGGACCTAAGAATTAGACCAGAGACCCTGCACCTAACAGAAGAAAAAGTAGGCCCAAACCTTAACACGTCAGCTTAGGCTTCTCTAACAAGACTTCCTTAACAAGACTCCTACAGCTCAACAAATAAAAGCAAGAATCAATAAATGGGATGGATTCAAACTAAACAGCTTCTCAACAACAACAACAAAAAACAATCAATGAGGTGAACAAAACTTAACACCAAAAAAAAAAGCCCCAATCAATAAATGGACTAAGGAGTTGAACAGACACTTCTCAGAAGAAGATATACAATCAATCAACAAATATATGAAAAAATGTTCAATATCTCTAGCAATTAGAGAAATGAAAATCAAAACTACTCTAAGATTTCATCTCACTCCAGTCACAATGGCAGTTATCAAGAATACAAGCAACAATAAGTGTTGGCAAGAATGTGGGGGAAAAGGCACAAACATTGCTGGTGGGACTGCAAACTGGTGTAACCAATCTGGAAAGCAGTACGGAGATTCCTTAGAAAACTTGGAATGGAACCACCATTTGACCCAGCTATCCCACTCCTTGGTCTATACCCAAAGGACTTAAAAACAGCACACTACAGTGACACAGCCACTTCAATGTTTATAGCAGCTCAATTCACAATTGCTAAACTATGGAACCAACCTAGATGCCCTTCAATAGATGAAT
>JAQQSJ010003309.1:0-11665 GCA_028644305.1 Xerus rutilus
CAGGGTCACTTCTGCCCCAGGCTGTGTGTAATGCACAGGGTCACTTCTGCCCCAGGCTGTGTGTATGCACAGGGTCACTTCTGCCTCAGACTAATTGATGATGCAATCCAAGCACCCCAAGGTGATGCCCATTTTCTGTTGTTTTAATTTCAAAGCAAGGTGCTCATGGCATGGAAGGTGCCTGTTCCTGGTGAGATGGGCCACTCTGAGCTGATGGAACGTTTCGGGTGAGCTGGTTCACAGAAGTCACTCGACACGCACAGGGCAGGTCTGCCTGGGCCCCTCCAATCATTCAGCAGAACTTTTCCATTTGTGGCCAGACTTCGGACCCAAATGCACAGGTGGGTGCGGACCATGTACTGAGGGTCTGGACTTGGGACCCAAACAATCAGGTGGGTGTGGACCATGTACTGAGGGTCTGGACTTGGGACCCAAACGCATAGGTGGTGCGGGCCATGTACTGAGGGTCTGGTCAGTGGAAGGGGGCAGTTACAGCCTTTTTCTCAGATCTCTCTAGGCACAGAAATGAGCCCCAGGGCTGCCCTGGTTGTGCTCGTCAGAAGTGTGCACTCCACCAAAGTCTTGCTAGGCCAGGCCCGGCACTGGGGCACACGGCTTGGATGCCTGCTGGTGACCTGCCGGCGGGCAGCCCAGCTGTGCCAGAGCAGACCAGCAGTCAGTGACCTCCTAGAAACCACACTCATCGCCCCTGGCACCTCTCCACATGGGGTTCAATTACCATGGAAAAGTTTCCTGGAAGGACTGGGGACAGCAGTTGCCTGAGACATATAAAGTGGTAATCTGACTTCACAGATAGAGTAAGAACCCCAAACCCCCAGACTTACAATCGTTTTAATGAAACTTGGGGTCTTCAAACTCTTCTGTACGTTTTTATATTGGAGATCTTTTAGAGATCCTAGGAATCCCTGACGGGTGTCGGATGGCAGGGCTGCGTCCTCCCCTTGTGAGGACAGAATGCCATCGCCACTGAGGAAGAAACCCCTCTCGTCCTGTTAGCCTGGGTGCCCTCAGCCTCCCACACAACAGAAAACGAAACCTGTAGATTTGGCCTTTGAACTGGGCCAGCCCTGCAGGTGTCCTTCGATTTCAGTGGGTGCTGCACAGGTCAGTCTGCCCTCCATGTGGGGACATACGGATCCCGCTGAAGTGCTCCCTAGAGTGACCGACACACAAGAAAATAAACTACACAGCGGTTGAGGTGTATGGATCTGGAGCAGGGATGGGAACGGCTGCTGGGCTGAGCCTGGAGGGGTCAGTGGTGGCTCACAGGGGGCCGGCAGGTAGAGAGAGCAGGTGGAGAGCCTGCGGCTGTGAAAGACGCGGAGGGAGCAGGGCAGCCTGTGCACAAACCAGCCCACCACTGCTCCTCTCCAGCCCCGAAAGGGAACGGTTTCTGTGCACGGACATCACCTTCAGAAAGTCACTCATACAAACCCCAGAAATGCGTCACGCATTGACGACCCCAAGTTAATCAAGATAGAGTGGCACTGATTATAAGTCAGATATGAAGTAGGAGTTAGAAAACTGTAAGTTAGTAAATGCATCATCCGAACACCCAGTGCCTGTTGAGAAGAATGACACTGCATGTGCGCACAGAGGTGCAGGGGGGACCATCTGCACGTCCACACACATGCACACGGGCACACAGAGGTGCAGGGGGGACCCCCTGTGTGTCCACACACACGCACACGGGTGCAGAGATGCGTGAAATGAGGAAAAGTCACCTTGAAATAGCAATGGTGTCAACTTTTTGACATTGCCTCTTTTCTTTAATTCAAAAAATTCGGTGTTAGCCCCAGAGCTATGACCTAGTTTGTTCTCACTGCGACTTTGCCTGGACATGGTTCGAGTTACATGATAGGTGGAGGGGCAGCAGCCTCTCAGGGAAGGCAGGAGCAGAACCCGGTGCCCCAGCTCTGCACTGCGAGCTGGGCAGAATCTCACTTCTTTGGTACAAAACCAGACTCTGCCTCTGCGTGGCTCTAGGCATCCTTGAAGGGGGCATCAACTTCCACTCTGAGGGCAGCCCCGATCCCAAGGGAGATGCAGCACAGCCGGGACACTGCCCAGTCCGTCATGACATCTCACCCTCCTTGTGACCAAGGTGACCGCCAGGTGGAGAGCTGAGTAAATTGTGAGGTGCAGCCCACAGGCCGGCGGCCCCTGCTATGCACCTTGGGTGTTTTTCAGGAACCTGTTACTACTTTCTAGACATTTTTTATCATTCTTCTTTCCATTTGACACGGAGGAAGCGTCACTAAGAGCCCCAAACCAGCCCAGAGCTCTGCAGCCAGCAGGACCCCCAGCAGGGGCTGCTCAGGAAGGGCCTGAGGAGCCAGTGCCAAACCTGCCGGCCCTGGGCTGTGGTGGGAATGGGACACTTAGACCTAAAGGGGTCTGACAGCGAGTGGGAACCTGGCCCCGCCACTGCTGCTGTGGGCCCTGACGAGGGCATCTGATCCCTCCAGAGGAACCCAACCTTACGGGGTGAGCCCTCGGCTGCCCCTCAGGAGTAGAGCTATAAGCTGGGTGTGGTGGCCACGCCTGTAATCCCAGCACTTAGGGAGGCTGAGACAGGAGGATCGCAAGTTCAAAGCCAGCCTCAGCAACAGCGAGGCACTAAGCAACTCAGTGAGACCCTGTCTCTACATAAAACACAAAATAGGGCTGGGGGTGTGGCTCAGTGGTCAAGTGCCCTGAGTTCAATCCCTGGTACCAAAAAAAAAAAAGAGTAGAGCTGCAGCCACTGAACAGCACCATGGTGGCCAAATGCACCTCCAAGCCTGCTCTGGGCCTGCAACCACTCCTCCACCTCATCTGCTAGCGTGAGCTCCTCTTGCAGCATGTGACACCGTGCACTTGGGAACACTGTCCAGGCCATTCCCGAGGACTCAGGGCCCTCCTTCCTGCTGAAGCCTATAAATCCAAAGGCCCAGGAAGACCAAGGCACAGCAAAACCTACTTGACAACTGCACATCACCAATCCCACAAGGACACTGCCTGAGCACAGTGACAGGGACCTCCTGGCCACACTCGGACATGGTGGGCTGACAGAGATAGGAATGGAAGACCCATCCAGACCTTTGCATGCCTGGTCTAGCGTTCCTGAGAGTCAGCTGCCTAGTTGCCAGGACAATGGGAGACTTCTGCCCACAGCAGACTGCCCACAGAGGGCAGATGAAAGGGGGTGCTGGGACAGCCAGTGGAAGGGCCCCTGGTCAGTACTGATGAAGACCACCAAGGTAGAACCCAAGGGCCCAAGATGCAGGGAAGTGGGTCAAACTTTCCAGTGAGATTGTATTAGAAGATCTCTATTTCCGCCGGGCACGGTGGCTCACGCTTGTAATCCCAGCACTTAGGGAGGCTGAGACAGGAGGATCGCGAGTTCAAAGCCAGCCTCAGCAATGGCGAGGCACTAAGCAACTCAGTGAGACCCTGTCTCTACATAAAACACAAAATAGGGCTGGGGATGTGGCTCAGTGGTCGAGTGCCCCTGAGTTCAATCCCAGGTACCAAAAAGAAAAAAAAAAAAAGAAGATCTCTATTTCCACCCTGTATTTTAAATAGGTGTTCGGAGCCTGGTAGACGTATCTTCAACACGGCTCTGCCGGGCACTAGGTGCACGGCCCCGACAAGTCGCCACGTGGAGCTCTGGTTCCATCACTGAAAGTAAAGCCGACGTTACCAGCACAGCACTGAGCCCATCTGGGGACTAGTATGACGTCAAACGCAGAGCGCTGAGCTCATCTCGGTGCAGGGTGAGGACGTAAGAGGACGTCCCGGGCAACGTGCAGCCCCTGCCTGCCCGGGCTGCTACAGCCCCTTCCAAAGAGTGGCCTGGTGCTCTCTGAGCAAACACTGCCAAGCAGAGGCGGCGGCACTGCCAGGACCCAGGTCGACAGACCGTCCTCACGGGACCTGGGGAAGCTGGGCTGGGCTGCCAGCACAGGGGGGCTGGTGAAGGGGGGCAGGTGGTGTCACCACCAATGGGGCACAGGCTGTCCCCAAGTGCCCAGGCTGTCCTGCTGCACGGCCACCTCCCTGTGGAGCACTGGGCTGGATGAGGGCAGGGCTCCCTGAGGGAGGACAGAGTGACAGGGTGCAGCCCGGGGCAGGCCGCCCAGGCCCACTGTGCTCCTGAACCCGACGTCTCTCCCATCCAGATGTGGCCAAAGGGCCTGGCTCGGCCCCACGGTGTGAGGTTGCTGTGCCAGGGGCGCCTGGCCCTGGCCCTCCTGCCTCCGCCTCTCATCCTCTCTGCGGGGTGACAGCTGTCCCCTCCTCCCTCCTGTGCATCTGTCCATCTGCTCATTGGTCCCGTGCCACTGAGCTCACCCAGTGCACACCGAGCCGGCCTCTGCTGTGAGCGGGCGTGTGCTGGGCATGAGGACACAGCCGCTCACAAGCCCTGTTCTCACAGGGCTCCCAGCCAGAGCAGCCGTGCGCCCTGGAAGGTGACACCCACGCTGGACGGAGAGGACACAGACTGTGCCCAGCACTGTGGTGGGAGCAGCTGCGGAGTCCAGGTGGGACGGCAGGTGGGCTCTGAGAGGCATCCTGGCAGGTGAAGGTCTTTCAGAAAGGGAGCGGCACAGGCGCTTGGTGAGGCAGAGAGCAGGCGAGGGGCACTGAGGCTAAGCCCACAAAGGCTGCTCCCTCCTGCGGGTGGAGTGCGTGGCAGCGGCGGGTGGCGGTGTGAGGCTCACGGGCCACAGCGTCCTCCCTTCTGCAGGTGTGCGGCCCCCAGGAGGCAGAGGCCAGGCCCTGCGCACCCACACCTGCTGAGCCCGCAGCTGCCGCACAGGAGGGTGCAGACAGCCGGTGGAGGCCGCAGCCAGAGCCGGGTCCTCCAGGACGGGCGGGTGCGGCCACGGCCGCTTCCCAAGTGGCCCACGTGTTTACACAGGGGTCTCCCGGTCGACACAGGTCCTCGCCCCTCTCGGAGCACTGGAAGTTCCAGCCACGATGGGAAGCTCAGGAAGGGGGTCTCCACCCACCAGAGGGCAGTGGCGGTCGGGGGTCCTGTGCATGCTGCACGGTCAGGCCTGCCGCTGACCCTGAGGGGAGGAACGGGCAGGGATGGAAAGGGAGAGGCCGTCACCAGGAAGCAAGAGGTCAGGACAGGGAGGCGGCTGGCTGAGCAAGGGCAGGCCCCAGGCAGGCGCGGTGCCCACGCGAGCCCAGGGAGATGGGGAGGCCTTCAGTGGCTGTGAGCTCAGGAGAGCCCACTGGCTTCTCAGGGCTTGGCTGCTGCACCACCACTCACCCCACGGCAGGGCCACGCGGGCCATGCGTCTGATGCGCAGGACAGGCTGAGACGGCAGAGCGGGGATTCTGGGCACTGAGCGCAGGGGCTGCAGCGATGCTAGATCCTGCAGGGCTGCCGGGCAGCGTGCGGAGCAGATGGTGGGGTGGGCAAGGGTGTGCCAGGGCCCCCAGGAGGGAAGCCTGGGTGGCAGCTGTGGCACACGTTCTGGGCTGTGCAGGGAGAGGACCTGGAGAGGGAACCCGGGAGCCCACACGGCCCATGGGCCTGCAGCAGGGTCTGCACACCTCTGCCCCCTCCTCGGGCTGTGTCTGGCAGCTGAGGCTGGCCTCTGGGGAGGCCTGCTGAGGCTTGGAGACCTGGGCCATGGGAGTGCACAGCTGGGGAAGAAAGCCAGGACACAGGAGAGGCCCCGGGGAGCACCACAGGGATGAGGGAGAACAGAGGACCCCCAGGGAGCACTACAGGGACAGGGAGGGCAGAGGACCCCCAGGGAGCACCACAGGGACAGGGAGGGCAGAGGACCCCCAGGGCACCCAGGACACAAGGGAGGCCCCAGGGCACCCAGGGAGATGGAGGAGCAGTGGAAACTGGGAGGAGGTAGGCGGCACAGCGCAGAGCCCAGAGCTCCACAGGCAGGAGCAGCTCAGGGTGGAGGCCTGGAAAGCAGGGGCTTCTGGGCTGCAGCAGCACAGGGATGTGCATGTGGAAGGGCTGAAGAGAGAGCAGGTATGTGGGGCAGGGTGTGGTCCTGGGCTCGGAACCCCCTGTGCACACCCTGCAGCTCCCGTATCTCTTTTCATGGTGCACGGCTCCTGCATTATGTCCACGTGCCTGGACCCAGGGGCCCCTTCTCCTCCAGGGCAGCCTCTGGCTACTGGCCGCCTGCCTGTACATGGGTGGACACGAGCCTGCACTAGCCAGCTGCCCTGGGGTGCAGAGCCCCTGGGCATGGTGTTGCCTCCGAGCTGTTTCATCCCTTTCTGGAGAAGGCGCCTCGGCCACGAGGAGGACAGCTAGCGACCTAGAGCCTTCAAGTGGGCAGGGGCTAGCATGAGTTGGCTCAGAGAGTGGATCACTGAATTCTCAGCTTGACCAGCTGGGTGCTACACACAGATAGCATTAAACAGTAAACTTTGTAAATTTTCAATAAAATAAATGTTATTAAAAATGAAAGCCACGGCAGCAAGTGCTTTGCTCCCCATGTCAGCATCCCGCTTTTCTACCTCCTAGGCTCTGGGCATTTGTCCTGCGTCGGAACTCACACATCACTTGGCGTCAGGTCTATGACATGGAGTGGCTGGGAGCATTGACACTGGGAAAATGGCAGTCCCCACAGGCCAGGCTGTCCCTGCATAGAGCCAGCAGTTCCCCAGCTCGCCCACGAGTCCTAGGGATCAGAGGTCCTTGTGCAGCTCTCTGAGCAACAGGAACCAGAGGATGTGTGCCAGGATTCTCAAAGTTAGGACAGCTAGAGACACAGGTTTCACAGCCCCCAAATTAAAGCCTCGAGGTTTTCCGTGTCCACATCGAGGTGTCTGCTTCCTGCAGCAGGTGCGAAGTGTGGCCCATAAGGCTTCCTCCTTGCCCGTGAGCACCACAGTCGGCAATGCCCTGCTCACGCATGCTGCCTAGCGAGCAACGCTGGACCTGTGGAAGCAGTGGTTGCCTAGCAACCTGCCCACACCACATCACAAATCTGCTACCTTAAATACCCTTCCACAAGGGAAGCTTTTTTGGAAAGTTCCGTTGAACATTTTTAGAAAGAATTTCCTAATGTTGCCAGATGACAGCATAAGAAGCTGGGGAGCCGGGTGAGATGCCACACTCTGCCCCATGCCGTGTCCTGGGCCATGTCCTGTGTGGGGAGGACCCAGCCCAGCTCCACCCAGCAGGAGACACATGACTTTTGTGGAGGCCAAGAAGTGTGCTGAAACAACACCTCTGGGAAGGCCGGTGGGTCAGAACAACAACAGCACGGATGTGTGTGGATGCAGTGAAGACCCTCATTCACACATCTGCTCACATACCTAAGAAATGTTTAGGAAGGTGATGCTATGCTGGGCAAGGCAGCTGCGTGGGAATATGAGGACATGACCAGCCCCTGCCCCAGGGAACCAGCACTGAACACACACAAATGGCTCAGGGGCCCGTGTGTAGGGCTGTGTGAGTGAACATGCCAGGAACTCGGTCAGGGGCAGGCCTGGGCAGGCCCTGTGGAAGAGGCCAGGTTAAACAGGGGTGGAGCTGGAAGCAGGAGCAGGAGGAACAGAGGCAAACACAAGTCCTAATGGTCAGGGGAAGAGGGAGACCTGTGCAGCTCAAGTCCAGACAGGTCTGTGAGGATCGTGAGGGCCATGCCAGGGACCTCATTCCCCCAGAGCTGTGGGAAGCCACTGGAGAGACCGAAGCTCAGGTCTAGGTGCTCTACTATGTGGAAACTCCACTGGCTTTGTGTCCTTCTCTGTTGTTTTAAGGTCATTTGAGCTATTTAGAGAGTTAGCAAATTTCTTCTAAATGTAATGAAAATGACTTCTTTCCCTCCCTCCAACAGGCACACTGGGTGGGAATAAAAACAAGAATAAGCATCTGAGCCTTGTAGGAAAGGTTAGAATGTGGGCTCTGTCTGAATAGGTGACACAGTTCTTCCTGTTCCTTTCCACAGTTCCTTTCCTTTACAGAGGTATTCTGAGACCAGAAGAGGAGGAAGACAAGGAAAAGAGGAAGAAGAGGAGGAAAAAGAAAAGGAGGAGGTAGGAAGAGAAAAACACTGGGGTTATGGGAGAAAAGGGCTAGAGAAGAGGGCTTCCCAAGCCCCAGAGACCAAGACGGAAGATATTCTGAAACACCTAGTGGCCAGGGCAGCGAGGTGGACCACAGGGAGAATGTGAGTACCCCAGTGCCCCTGAGGGTCAGTATCACTGCCTTTCAGTAACCACTTTTTTCCCAAGTGGGAACTACCATCCCACACCCAGCTACCCCCAGGCACCACTGCTCACACTCTGCCATGTCAGTGAGACTGTCCACTGCATAGCCCAGCCAGTCTAGGGTTGAGGCTCTGCCTATAGCATATTTCTGTATGGTCAGCCCATCCCAGAAGAGAGCTCTTGCAGGGCCCCCAGGGAATCTGGAATATGAACAGCAGAATTTGCACCATGAGGTCAGAGACCATTCAGCACTTCAGACAAGAGGGTGCTAGCTGTGTACTGGGCTGATTACCTAGTTCAGATATTTTAAAGCAATGTTGACAGATTTGATAATTCACTGGTGGAGGGGTCCAGGGAGAGTAAGGTGTTGAGGATGATTTATCTGAGTGTGTGTCTTGTCAAGTGCAGTGGACAATGCCATGCCATGAGAAACTGGAAGAGAACTGGGGTGGAGAGCGGGGAGGAGGTGGAAGAATAAGAAGCATGGTGTTGGCATGCTAATCGTTATACCAGAGAGTGCATGAGAACAACAGTGGATATCTGAGTAAGGAAAGAAAGGCATGGAGCTCAGGGAAGAGCTCCTGTCCAGACACAGAATCATAATCACAACTATACAACAGAGAAGCACCAAGTCACTTATAAAGGCAACCCATCAGAATAACAACAGCTTTCCCAGAAGAAACTCTGAAGGCCAGGAGGGCATGGAATGCTATATTTCAAGCCCTGAAAGAAAATAACTACAAAACTAGGTACTATATTCAGCAAAGTTATCCTTCAGATGTGAGGCAGAAACAAAGAACTTGAGGCATAAGCATAAGCTAAAGGAATTCATGACCACTAAACCAGCACTACAGAAGAAACTTAGAGGAATTCTACACACAGAAGAAGATGCAAACCAAACACCATCATGAGAGTGTAGGAAAGAGAGAGTCTCAGTAGAAGAGTAAAAAGGCAAATGATAATTAGGAAAGAATCAAACAGAACTAATTCAGGAAACCATTACACTCCTAAGAAGCATAAAGAAAAAAGAGAACCTAGTCTATTCAAAACATGCAGAAGAAAAACAGCAAAATGACGGGAGCTAGTACAAAACTTTCAATAACAACTGGATGAAAGTGGTCTTACCTCTCCAGTTAAAAGATGCAGACTGGCTGACTGGATTTAAAAAATAAGACCTAATACTTTGCTGCCTAGAAGAAACTCACCTCACAGGCAAAGACATTCAGAGGCTACACAACTCAAAGTGGAAGAACGGAAAATGGTATTCCAGGCAAATGGAATCCAAAAGCAAGCAGGAGTAACTACACCATATCCAACAGACTTCAAGCTAAAGTCAGTCAGAGGAGACAAAGGGGATGTTCCAGCAGGAAGACGTAATGATTGTAAATGGATATGCACCGAAGGTTACAGCACCCAATTTTTATAAAACAAACACTACAGGACATACCAGGAAAGATAGGCCCCAAAACAATAATAGTGGGTGATTTCAAGTCCCCACTCTCACAATAGATCATTTAGACAAAATGTCAACAAAGACATATCAGAGTGAAACTGTGCTCTAGATCAGACTACTCCATCCAGCAGCTGTAGAATACACATTTTACATCAGTACAAGTAACATTTTCTAAAATATATCATATTTTAGGCCACAAAGCAAGTCTCAACAAATACAAAAAAAATTGAAATAATACTTTGCATCTTTATCAGACTATAATGGATGAAACTAGAAATCAACAAGAGAAGCTAAAGAAATTACCCCAAAACATGAGGATTGAACGATGCAATTTTGAATGAAGAATGTGTCACTGAAATAAATCATTTACTCTAGGAATTAAATTAAAATAGAAACACAAGCAACCAGAATTTACGGGACACAGATAAACTAGCACTAGGGGAGTTTTACAGCTATGAATGCCTACATTAGAAACAGAGACACCTCAAACAACTACCTCGTAGTACACCCAGCTCTTAGAAAACAAGTATAAACTAAACCCAAAGTCAGCAGAAGTCAGTAGAGGCAAATACATAACAAAGATCATAGCAGAAATAAATTGGAGTCTAAAAGAACAATACAAAATATCAATGAAGCAAACATTGGGTTCTTTGGAAAAATAAACAAAATTGACAAATGCTTAGACACCTAACCAGAAGAAGATCCAAATGAAATTAGACTCTAAAGGGTATATTACAAAAGATATCACTGAAATCCACAGTATCATTAAGTATTTTGAAAAGTTATATGCCAACAGATTGGAAAATCCAGAAGAAAGGGACAAATTACCACAAACATATGACCTCCCAAATTGACCTAAGAGGATATAAAAAAATTAAATTGATTAATAACAGGCAATGAGATAGAAAGAGTAACAAAGTTTCCCAACAATGAAATGTCCAGGACAGCAGAAACACTGCTGAACTTCACTGGATCTTAAAGGAGGACAGCACTGATGCTCCCCAACTCTTCCACAGAGCTTGGGAACAGGTGCCTCCTAACTCATTTCAGGAAGCCAGTGTACCATGTTACCAAACCCAACAACAACACACAAACAACGATAATCTATACACCAACGTCCTTGATGAACAGTTGCAAAAACTGTCAATGGAACACTAGTAAATCAAATTCAACAGCACCCTAAGGTCATACGCCATGGTCTAGATGGCGTGGTTGCAGGGAAGCGAGGATGGTTCAATGTGTATCAATACACAAAACATAGCACACAAGTAAAATCAAGAATAGAAACTACCTGATGATTTCAACAGATTCAGAGAAAGCCTTTGATAAAATTCAGTGTTCCTCCGTGATAAAACCCCTGAAAAAAACTGGGTACAGAAGGATCACATTGACATCAGGAAGGCTATGTAGGACAAAACTAAAGTCACCATAATACTGAACAGGGAAAAGGAAAACATTTCCTCTAAAATTAGGAACAAGACAAGGATTTCTACTCTTATCACTGTGATTCAATGTAGTACTTGACATTTTAGCCCAGAGAAATAAAGCAAGAAAAAGAAATAAAAGGGACATAAACAGGAAAAGAGAAAGTCAAAGGATTCCTGCTTGCAGGTGCTACGATTCTATGCTTAGAAGACCCCACAGAGTCAACCAAGAGACCAACTCAGCAAAGTTTCAGGACACAAAATCAACACGCCCCAGTAATTACTGTGCTGACAAAGAAAACAGGAAACAATCCCACTCACGATAACCTGGAAATAAAAAGAACTAGGAACAGAAATAACTGAGTTTATGAGGTCAAAGACTTCTACAGCGAGAATGACAGAGAGGAAGAGAGGAAGAAGGCACAGAAGACAGAAGGCCTCCTTCCATGGCTGGAGTGTGGTGTCAAGAGGCCACACCACTGACGTGCCCTGCAGAGTCAACACAATCCCTAGCAAAACCTAGGACGGTCTTCACAAAACTAGAAGAGACCGTCCAGAAGTTCCTACAGAAATG
>JAQQSJ010003310.1:0-11664 GCA_028644305.1 Xerus rutilus
TGCACAGAACCTACAGAGAATGTGTGGTGCTAGCTTCTGCCACACATCTTGTTTAATCCATGCCTGTGACATGAATTTCTCTGACTAAGCCTGTGACATGAATCCATGCCTGTGACATGAATTTCTCTGACTAAGCATTACGCTTACTGATCTTGATTCTTAAATAGCACAAGATTCCAGGGGCAAGAATCCATGAACCCATGGCAACTATGAGGTCCAGAGAAGGAACATGACACCTCTAGGTCTCCCAGCCAGTGGTTTGCAGAGCTGGATCTCTGCACTCCTGCTGTGCTGCAAAGTCTGATTCATCCTGGGCCCAGGCACCCCCACCTAAGAATCAGAGGGACAGGTTTAATAGGTTCATCTCATGGAAAAAAACAAAGATTGTTGGAAAGGATTAAAAAACGACGATGTGCTTGGTCCTCAAAATACATTTAAAAAGATTGAGAACCTTGTCATTGACAGTAACAGCAGCCCTTTCATAATCTCAATCCCATGCATTCCACCTTTTCTGTGATATACGTGCCACATTCGTTCTGCAGCCTCACCCTGACACTACTATTCCCTTTACTTTCCTCTACATTTTTCCCCACACAACTCACACCTCCTAAGGTACCATAACTTGGCTTGTTGTTGATCTATATTGTTGGCTGTCTGCCCCTGCTCACATGTATATTAGCTCCAAATTGGGGTCTTCCTTTGGCTCACAGAAGTAGAGTGTGCACCTGTGGAAGGCAGGATAATGGCCCCTCAAAGATGTCTATACCCTAATTCTCAGAAAATGTGAAGATTTGTACTGCAAATGTAATGATTAATGTAAGATTGACGTAATGGATCTCGAAGTGAGGAATCATCTTGGATTATCCAGGTGGGCCCATTTTAACTGCATAAGTCTTTAAAAGCTGAGAATCTTTCCTGTCTACATAGAACCAGAGGGTCAGCAGCCTAAAAAGGGCTCAGCCTACCAGTGCTGGCTTTGTAGATATAAAAAGGGGCCATAAGCCAAGGAATCAGTGGCTTCTAGAAGCTGAGAAGGAAATGAATTCTGCTTTAGAGAATTGGGAAAAGAATGGCCCTCTTGATATTTTGACTTTAGTCCAGTGAGGCCTTACTGGCCTTTACCTACAACAGCGAAAATAATAAAATTTTATTTCTTTTTTAATATTTATTTTTTAGTTGTAGGTGGACAGAATATTTTATTTTTATGTGGTGCTGAGAATCGAACCCTGTGCCTCATGCATGCTAGGCGAGCACTCTACCACTGAGGCATAACCCCAGCCCCCAAATTTTATTTCTTGAAGCCACTGTACTAGTCTATTTTTCATTACTATAACAAAATGACTAAGGCAAACTAACTTTATAAAGTAAAGAAGTCTATTTAACTTAGCATTGGAGAATGAAAGTCCGAACAGTGTAGTGCAGGCTCTCTCCTTGGCTGTGTTACCTCATGGCAGATGTGAGTAGTGGGAGTGTGAGAGGAAGGAAGAAATCACACTACAAAACAAGGCAGACTGGAAACCCGTGATCCCTCCTGAGTGCATGCCCCCAGTAGACCTACAGACCTCCCACTAGGCCCCAATACCACCGTATTAGGGACCAAGCCTCCAACACATGAACTTTTATTGAGGGGTCGCTCCTAAACAGTATCCAAACCAAGCAGCTCTAAGTTTGTGATATCTGACATGGCAGCAAAGGAAAACTATTTAGTGCTGCAACACTAAATAAATATTTGTTGAACAATTAAATGAGCCTCAAGTCACCTTTGGTAGGTAAGAATTTGTCCCCATTCAAGAAATAGACTCAGCAAGTTGAAGCAAGCTGGGCAGTGGATCACAGTAAGGCATTAGCAGAGCAGGAGTTCTGATCCATCCAACTCCCAGCCATTTCTTTGTTTTCTTCCTTACTGTTGTGCGCAAGCGCATTGGCTTGGTATTGAATTTTTCAACCACAGAAATTTTCCTTGGTTTATCCTCAGATCAAGTGGCTGTGTCTCTCTTTTGAGAGTGAAAACATCAGTACTCTGTGCAATTTAGAGGTGTAATTAACAATCTCAACCCCAGAGCTTTGTGCTTATATATAAGTAATCCATCCACCAACAACTAAGAAGCCATCCAACATCTTCTTTGATGTGGCCAATGGGAAGTAGCCACATCTGCTTTCAGCACTTGGACTCCCAACCCTGGATTGGGAAGCTCACCTGGTCAGGTGCCTTGGACCAGGGTCTATCTTAGATCAGGAAAACAGCTCAAAGTTTAATTTTATACCCTCAATTCTGAGGTAAATCTTGGAACCAATGCCCAATTGTTAATAATAAGGGATGGCTATGGGCAGAGGATCTATAAAGTTGTACTCTTAGAGAATGGATTGTACAGACACCACAGATTTATTTCAGTGGATTGTGGAGACTCTGTGCATGGAAGGCTAGCCAAAGCAGATGGTGTGTACAAGGAGAAAATAGTGGGAGGACTGGTTTGCTCAGAAAAATTTTCCATTGAAAGTTTTTCTAGAATGTGATGGGGATGCTTCCTGGTCCTGAACAGCATATAGAGACCAACCATATGAAAAGAGAAAACACAGAGGGCAATCTGCAGGAGTGATGCACACAACTCTGCAGTACAAAGCAGTGTTTAATCTGTAGACATTGACACATCAGTATGTTAAGAGCAACGTCTGTATAAAAATACTCAGGAGCCTTATGCTTTATGCTCTGAACTCCAAAATGATTGCACTATCTCTGTGACTAGATGGAGAAAATCTGGATTGATTACCCAGGGCTGGTTTCCTGCATTTCTGTTTCCCTCTCATTTGACAGGTACCAGTATCCATTTGTTCTCTTCTACGTTTAAATTGTAAAAATAAGCTAAATCACAGCAGTCTTTCTTGAGTTATAAAACCAACCATGTGAAGATGCTTTGAATGCTGTTCTGCTTGTACATAACTAAGAACCAGCTCCTGGTGGTAATTTTGCAGGTGATTAGCCTGTCGTGTAAAAGTGTCCCTTTGGGAATGACAAAGGAACATGAGGTTGTATTTCTCTACAATAAGTAGATTATTCCAGAGACTTTTTTCCTCTCACCCCTTCACTATTAAGAAGACTTTAGGATATTTATGTCTTGAGGATATTTTTGGAGAGGGATGAAATGTAAGCCTGGAGGAGTCTTAGGAAACCCATGATCATCAAGTCTTATATCCACGTGTAATCAGCAAAGGGACTGAGTGCTGCTATGTAGGCTGGAGTTTTGAGAACTTAGGCACAGCCTCTCCATTGAGCTTTTATTGTCTGTTCTACAAACTCTTGTGTGTTTGGCACTGCTCTGTGTATCTCCCTATTGAGCCCAGCTCTGTAAGAGCAGAGACCTGTGTCCCTTCACCTTTATTCAAGCGATGGTGTGCAATAACAACAACAATAAAGTCCTTATTACTATTACAACTAATATTACAGTTGGCCCTCCATATCCATGGGCTGCACACCTACGACAGAAAAAAAAATTCATTGCATCTGTAATGAACATGTACAGACTTTTTTCCTTGACTTTATTCCCTAAGCAATGCAGAATAACAACTATTGGAATAGTATATATATTCTCTTAGGTGTTATAAATAATCTACAGATGATTTAAAATATATGGGAGGATGAACATGGGGCTTGTTTAAAGACTATACTATTTTATGTAAGGTACTTGAGCATCCAGAGATTTTGGTATCTTCTGGGGCTCCTGGAACCAACCAACCCCCCAGACATACCAAGGCACGGCCATCACCATCCTTACCATTGTCATATCATCATCGTCATCATTACTATGTTGCAGGCTTGTACCAAAGAGTTTATTCAAATTGTCTAAAGTGGCTGGTCACTTTAGGAAAATTCTTCAGGAAGTTAAGGCATACGTATTCGAAAGGGTAGAACATAGCAGAAGAAACTGCTTGACCCGTGTTTGGGAAACTGCACTAAAAGATGCTATAATGTAAACAATTAAGTTAATGATGGTAGCCGGTATTTATTACAACCAATTTTGTGCTAAGTGCCTTTTTTTACATAATACCGTATCAGCTTTACAGTCACCTCAGGGAAAGATAAAGCCTAGAAGCTTTGGGTCAGATGGTTTTACTTTTCAGTTTATTGTAATTTATTTCTCTAATTCTCTTTTTTCACAAAGGAGATAATAATAACCTACTTCAAAGGGCGGCTGTGGGACTGAAGGAAATAGTGAACAGTGGCTGGCACCTAATAGGGGCTCAGTAAACATGTGTTGAATGTGACATTAAGACTTTGCAGATTTCTTGGCACATATTAGAAACAATAGCCAGTATTATTTACTGCACGCCAAGCACTTTTCTCCGAGTCTCACATGGATTCACATGTGAATTGGTATCACCATTAACACTTGGCAAGTGGGAAATAGGTATCAAAACGGTAAAATAGTGCTGGAGGTGTACCTTAGTGGTAGAGTGCTTTCCTAGTATGCATGAGGCCCTTGGTTTGATCCCCTGAACTGCAAGGGGGAAAAGAAAGTGAAATAATCTGTTTAAAGTCATGTTGTCGGTGGGTGGTGAAGTTTGCAAATCCTTGGCCTTCTACGTGAAGACTTGATTTCTTTCTACTATATCTCTGCGAAATGTTGAAGTAGTATATCATATTCTGTATGTGGTTTGGAGATCAGATTTTATCCAATGAGTGATGCTGAATTGTGTCTCATTTGCATAATTTGGGAGGAAATTGCTCCATTTGGTGAAGAAGCAACAGCCCTGTTTGTGTTGCCCTGGGGCACTTGCTTGGTTGAGTCCAGGGACCAGGCTTGCCTGGCTCCAACCACAGACAGCTGTTAAAGAGGAGTGACCAAATGGCTAACCCTCTTCTGGGAGAAAAAGACCCCATCTTATCTTCATTCTAGCACATATTCACAGCAGTCCTGCTTGGGAGCCATGGTATTCATTTCCCTCTGGGCAAGTCCTTCTTACTTTGTAGCTTCATTAGATATGTTGGTTTATGCTTTGGGACTGGAAAGTGGACTTGGGCAGATACTCTTGACTTCACAGTTTCAAATGGCATGGGATGGAATTCAATTCATAAAACTTTCTCATGTTATGTTGTAAGGAATCATAGAGATCATCTAGTTCAGAGCATGTTTTGTTTATTTTTTGAGCCGTGGGAAGCAGCCCATAACTCCACTGTGTAAACTATGCAAAGACTGCAGAGGAGTTTTGTAGCGGAGAGCTGCTCCTCCTACCACCTCCTTTGCATCTTCCAGAGTCCTCATGTTAGACCGGAGACAACTGTGAGGGACTGCCCTGAGGTCACCCACAACACGGTGTGGGTGTGGGAACTTTCAGTTTAGCTTTCATCTCTGAGGTTGAAGAGATGATAGAGTCAGCCTCTTAAAGCTGATTCTTAGGACATTTGTTCTAATGCTCTTTTCACTTCATTATCATTAATTTACTCTAGAAGACAGGCTAATCCAAGGTAGGAAATGCTTGAAGTAGCAGATTTTAGTAAGCAGTGACTCCTCACTATTTTCCTTGTGGGTTCATGAAAAAGGCTGTTAGACATATGTTCTGAACCCACCTCCAAGTCGCTGAGGCATTCCATGCTGTATTGCCAAATTATGTACATTCCAGGGACTCCTTCCTCTCCCTGATGCATTGCTAAAAATAAGAGAACTCACGCAAGAGCATATGTTGTGATTTGCCTTTGGTTTGGGCACAGATCATCCAAGTGTGAAAAAAAAAATTGGCCGCTCCATCCTCCTAATGCACAGATTGGCACATCTGTACTGTACTTACCGGGGAATTATGATGTACATTTCATAGGACTTGGCAGTTTCACAAAGACATTGAGTACCCAATACCTCATGTGATGATTGTGAGAGACATGTCAAGGTAAGCAGAGTGGGTGACTTTATTTATACCCATTTCATAGGTGAGAAAGGAGTTCAAATTTGAGCCTTAAGTTCCACAGAATTTAAAACCATTTGGAGACACCTGTTATTTCTTTATTGATTGCCTGCCATTTTACATAAAGGCAGAATATGTATGCTTCACAACTTCCCGTGGGGTTAGATTCCAATATACAACTGCAAGGAATCACACCGGGGCCCGCCACACAGCCAAGTTTGGGATCCCATCATAAGTTGAAAATATCATAAATCAAAAATGTGTTTAATACACCTAACCCAGAAAAACATCAAAATTTAGTCTAGCATGTCATAAACACGCTCAGAACTCTTATTTTAGCCTACAGTTGTGAAAACCTCCAACACAGAGTCTATTTTATAATGAAGTGTTGAATATCAGATGGAATTTGTTGAACACTGTAAGGGTAAAAAAAAAAAAAAAACAGAATGGTTATGTGGATACACTTGTGCACCATCCTTAAATCAAAAAATTATAAGCCAAACCATTGTAAATTGGGTATGGTCTGTTATTGGTGGATTTTATCATTATTGATAAACTTTGGGACAGTGGGTGATGATATAATGGTATTCCAGTGGTTAAAGTTGAAAACAGAGAAGTCCCAAATGCATTGTGTCAGTATTGAATTATCTATAGAGATCTGGAGGTTTATACTGGACATTTTCCTCTTGTCCCTCTAGATTCTACGTTAGCCTTCTCTGTGCCCCGGCACAGCAAGCTTTGGATTCCATTAGACCCTCTGGTTTGTGGTTCATTTGGCCAGTGGGAACATTTACAAGAGACCCATGGGAGAGCAGGAGTGAAGGAGCAGAGTTTATTTCCTGTCTTGAACCTCAAGATCAACACAGGCTAGCTGCCTTTCTCCACCAGAGGTCACAGTCCTGGAGAATGGCCCTGTTTTAGTCTGTGTTTTTCTGCTGTGACTAAAAGATCTGACCAGAACAACTGTAGAGAAGGCAAAGTCTCATAGTTTCAGAGGTCTCATCCACAGAAGGCCAGCTCTATTCCTTGGGGCTTGAGGTGAAATAGAATAGCATGACAGAAGAGTGTGGCAGAGGGAAACAGCTCACATGATGATTAGGGAGCAGAGAGAGAGAGAGAGACTACACTCACTAGATACAAATATACACCCCAAGCCATGCTCCCAATGCCCCATCTCCCCATCCACAGCCTATCTGCCTTCAGTAACCACTCAGTTAATCCCATGAGTGGATGGATTTACTGATAGGGTTAGGGCTCTCATCACACAATCATTTCTCCTCTAAAGCTTCTTGCATTTTCTCAGACGTGAGCTTTTAGGAGACACTTCACATCCAAACTGTTATAAGCCCTCTGCACCCAGCCTGTCTCTAGGTTCCAGTAACCACTCCTGCTAGCCCTTCATATCTGGGGGTGGAAACCTCTCTTCAAGGTTAGGGAGACTTGCAGTACTGCCCTACCCCCTGCAGCTTCCTATTAATACCAACTCGCCTGTGTGACAGACCTTTGCCCAACTCTTCTAAGGTTCTCCAGCTTGAAGATACCATCTGTGTCTTGGTGGGTCCTTGACTGATAGACGTTTCCTAAGTAATGCATAGTAAATTATATGTAATACCTACATTTCAAGTCTTCCATGTAGTTAGAGTGAAGACTTATTAGAAAAGTCTCTGTTTCACCTAAGTGATAGTTCTGACTACAGAGTCAGAAGTTGAAGACCATAACCATGAATCTATGATTCTCAGTAGTTTTTGGCATAAAAATCACATGGGGAGCTTGTTAAAATCTCCTATTTCTAGGGTCCTCTCCCTGAAGATTTTGATTCTATAGACAAGGAACAGGGCTAAAATATCTTCATTTTTAACAGAGCCCTACATGAATTTGATATAGGTATATTCAAGACCACATTAACTAAGTACTTCTTTTTTAAATTGGTTCTTTTAAGTTATATATGACAGTAGAATCCATTTTGACATAATTATGCAAGCATGGAATATATCTTGGTCTAATTCCTTCCCCTTCCCTCTTCCCATCCTTACTGCCTTCCCTCTATTGCTATTTCTACCATTTACCCACAGTTATTTTTTAAATTACTTTCTTATGGATGTACATGATGGTGAGATTCACTGTGGTATATTCATATATGTGTATTGGAAAGTTATGTCAGATTTATGATAAGTTCTTTATGCCACCAGGCTACTTACCAAATTTCCTACTTTTTTTGTGTGGGAGGGTACAGGGGATAGAACTCAGGGGCACTCAAGCCCTGAGCCACATCCTAAGCCCTATTTTGTATTTTATTTAGAGATAGAGTCTCACTGAGTTGTGTGGCACCTCGCCATTGCTGAGACTGGCTCTGAACTCATGATCCTCCTGCTTCAGCCTCCCAAGCCACTGGGATTATAGGCATGTACCACTGCTTCCAGCTAGTTTTCCTACCTTTTGATTCTGTCAGTTTCCATAACCAAATTTCATATCTTCCAAGTGGACTGACCATAATTTATGGAAGGTGTGTGCATGCGTGTTATAAGGGAAATTCTGTCAAAAAGAACCATTATGCAAAATAATGCTATTTCTTCTCTATAAAACAAGCTGAAATTAGTACTTTCTCAGTAGGCTCTGTATTTTGATGAATCTTTGTGTCTTCAAACAGTTTTCTATTTCTTCATCCATCTGTTGATTGATCTCCTCATTCATGAAACATTTATTAAGCATCTACTGTATTCCAAGCCCTTTGCTAGTTACTAGAGATAGCACACAACCACCCCTGTTACTAAGAAACTCACAAGCAGCTAGAGGAAAACATGTATGCAAATTGGTGTTTGTTTATTCACTCACCAAATATTTGTTGTACACCCAATATTTCCCAGGGACTGTTCTAGACATTGGGGATTGGGGATACAGTGATGGATAAAGCAGCCAGATACGCCTGTATTCACAGCATTGTTAATCTTCTAGTGGTGAGTAGTTTGGTAAGAAACAAAGGATAGCCTTTTTACTTCTATGAACATGGTGGAAATTATTCCACAGGGCAGCACCAGCTTCGCTATGATAGTTCACAACAGTGTGTAAGACTAGGTCTAGACTGAATGGCCCAATCCCGGCCACCAAGACAATCAGGATAAATATACACAGGCAGATTCGAGAAACTAGGATCTGGAGTGGAAGCGTTCAGCTGTGGAAGCGTTCTGCATATCGCAAAACTGCAGTATTTTGGAGCCAGTCTGGCAGAGCAGTTGGTTTGGAGAAAGATTTTAAGAAAAGTACCAGATTGATTGGGTATATATGGAAGACAAGAGAGTGGAGCTGTGATGAAAGGGAATTTGAGGCTTTCTGTGTCAGGATTGAATCTCTCGCAGCATGTCCTAGCACCCTGTTCATACCTCTGTTGGTGTACTCATGAAATATTACAGTTAGCTCTGCCCATGTCTCCGCAGTTATATCCTAAACCCCAAGACAGGGACCATGCTCAGTTTATCTTTCTATCTCTGGAAATTCACAGGAAACAATATACAAGATGTTTGTTGAATGAAGGAACGAGTATGCAGTTGAATCACTCTTTATTAAATACCGACTGTATGCCAAGTACTTTATTAGATTCTAAGGAGATGGACATGAGAAGATTCATCTATATATTCAGGTAGTTTCAGGCTGTAGAGAAGCAGACACACACTAGGCCACCATGCTGGCTGCTGAGTAATGGCAGAGGGTCATGGCAGTCACTTTCCCTAGGTTCCCTGAATGGTGGTTGAGAAGAAAATGGGGCCAAGAGGTTCAGAGTTTGAGCTGTATATCCAGTCTACCTGAATTCAAATGCTGGCTCTAACATTTACTAGCTCTGTGACCTTGGGGACATTACATGTCTTTCTGTGCCCTAGTTTCCTTGTCTGAATGACCTCATAGGAGTTTGGTAGGATTAAATGTGTCAGCCTACATAAAGGGCTTCCAGCAGCACTGGGGGTTTAGCAAGCACTGAATAACTCTTGTGGGTGTGGTGGTAAATCAACAGAGAGTGGACTGAAGGAGGACCCCTATCACCAGAGTGAGATTCAAAGCCTACCCATGCTATTTCCAAGCTCCCTGACCTGAGGCCAATGACATCACCTTGGTTTCTGCCAACACATAAGTGATCTACGAATGTGGCTTCTCTCTAAGGATTGCTGTAAAGGTTCAGTGAGATCCTGCAGACTGAGCACCTACCATGATCCCAGGGCTTCTCGTTGCCAGATGCTTGGCTGTGGTGGAGAACAGGCTGTGGTGGAGAGCCCTTCTAGGGTAAGCTCAGGACTACACAAGGAGAGGCCCTTGTCCCAACATGTGTCATTCTGGGACACAGAGACAGGAGAAGTTGGTGTGTGTCAGTCAGGATACCATAACAAGCACTAAATGAAGTACTTTTGGTAGGATGGTAGGATTAGTGTATCAAACTAGTGGGGAGCCTGTATCCTGATACCCATAGTAGGACCAGCCACAAGAGATGGACTACCTAAGCTCCTGAGGGTTTAGAGAAGGACTTCAGCCTTCCTGCTCGAAAGGGTGTGTTTAAATCACATTCCCAGTTGAATGGAATACCCCCCCCACACACACACACATTATTTAAATTGCCTTTAAAAAACACTGATGCCCGGCCAGTTCCGGATCAGTTACACCACTGTCTCTCTGTAGGTGTGACCGGGTATTTCATAAAAGATCTCTAAGTGGTTGTAATGTGCAGCCTGGATTTGAGAGCTACCCAGGTGGAACCAAGGGGTCCCATTTGTGAAGAGAGCGAAAGTGATGAAGGAGGTTAGAAGATAGGGAAGAAATTGACGAGGGCATTCCAGAGAATGAGGCTCTTTGCAATTTAAATACTTCACTTTTATATCTAAATGATGAACCTCTGCATTTATTTAGCATAATTGGAAAGGTCATTTACCCTGGGATAAACTTCTTTTTATGTCAAATATTAATAGGATAGTAGTAATTTGAAAGATCATTCACTTTCATTACTTTCTGGCCAAAAAAAATAACACTTTCCTTAATATAGAAGTTTAAAAGAAATTAATGAAGGTTTACAAGTTCTTGATTTATGAGTGAATAAAGCACTGAAATTACAAAACTTGGTACTTTTAGGTGATCTGTCTTCTAATAGCTCTGACAACAATGCTGTCTAGTCTTAGGACTTCTTCTGTTTATTCTTTTCTTGTAGTCTTCACTGCCGAAACATTTAGGTTTATCATCAGTCATTTAAAAAAGAACATTTATTTATTCAACAAATTTTTACCATTAAAAACATAAAAGTTCTTTTAGTTAGTGTATTTGAATTTATCACAGGTACATTTAGCAGGCCTGTGTGAGCAAATTCAAATTCCAGCAAAGAAATTGTCTCCCTGCATGTACCATTTTTGTAATCAACAATTTTACTGGTCTCAAAAGGATGTACCTACTTCTTTATCCCCTCTGGGATGTGCTTCCTGGAGGGGTCTGAAATAAGGTTGGAAAAATTGTATCCAATTCTTTAATAATCCTTTAAGTATTTTCTGATACATGTTTCAGAATGGTGCCACAGATATATAATTTGCAATGGGAAAAATGAACTTGAATTTTATAAGAACCTAGCGATTACGTTCTTGAAATAGGATCATGACTATGTCAGTGGTGGGGGACCCACCCTCCCAGATTTATTCCACATGAACTAGAATTTGTGACTGCTGATTTCTTTTCATCCACTTCTGCTAATAGATTCAGGAAGTAATTTTCAGATGTGGAAACAATAGATCATAGATAATAAAAGTAGAG